>CM029375.1:28947028-28965635 GCA_017165825.1 Hepsetus odoe
GAGTATGCTTACCTTGTTCACACTTGATCTTGACCTGGATTCTAACCTGATCTGATTTCAATGTTTTTACACTGGTCTGTTAGAAAAATACAAATCAGCTCATGAACAACAATCAACTACTCATATTTATCCTTCGTTTTTGGTCGTTTTTTCAAAAGAAAGTCACGTTATTCATCACACTGCTGTTTAAAGATGACTTTGGATACATTCAAATGGCCTAATCCACAAGTCTTTTACTTTTGAAAGAAAATGAGAAAGTAGATTTGTACACAAACACATGTAACTCCAGTCTAAACACAAAGAGAGTTTCATTCTAACCAGCTTTAAAGTCAATTTTCACCACCGCTTTTCTTCAGCACAGCCACAACTCCAGGCTTCTTGAAGGACATCCCAAAGCTCTTCTTTGAACATCTCTGCCTTTTGTTCTCCGTTCTCTGTGGAGATGATCCAACACTGCTTCTGAAACTGCTCAGGTACAGAGACTGGACTGAAAATGAGAGACAAAACTGGAGAAGAACTGGGGAACTGTTCCTCAACAATTAAAAAAAAACAATGCTTCTTGGAAGCCAAATATTATGAAGAAACGAAAGGCTCCTGACTTTTGAAAAGTGGTGTACATTTGCATTTTAGCAGCCTTTAAACATGAGATCTGCCAGAATCTCTGCTAAATCCGCGGCCTGTGGAAGGGATTAAGGGCGACAGAAGGCCGTGAAGGACACTGTAGTAACATCTTCAGAAATCGTCAGGGTGTGGCTGCGGATCTTGTCTGCATTTAAAGGATTCTTCTGATTGGAACAACCTTTGATGTAGCAGCAAATCGGTTTGATCGCAGATGTTTGTTTTTGGACATTTAGTCCATTAGAGATTTTTTAGCTCAGAAAGGTTGCAGTGTATGCTTTAAATGATCTGAACTTTGAGGCAGTAGTGTTCTGGTGTTTAGAGACTGTCACAGGATCAGAAGGCTGTGGGTTGGACCAGAAGGTTGCCCTGAGGTACCCCTGGGCAAGGTACTGTCCCTGTGACTGCTCCTCAGTCATTGCAGCCAACAGCTCCTGGTGTGTGCATGGATGGGTAAATACAGAGTATAAAATTAACAGACACCATTAACGCACTGGCGCCTGATGATCCTTAGATGTTCTTCTTGATTCCTCTTGATGGTCAGATTAGTTCTCTATGAGTTCTGGGAGCCATTTTGCCAGGGCCACCACTCCTTGGCAGATATGCCACTGTTTCATGTTTTCTTCATTGGGAGCGGATGTGTCAGAAATTGGCAGAGAGGGACCGCACCCGGGGAGCAGTGCTGGGAATGGTACCTTGCTCAAAGGTACCCCTAGGCAACCTACTGGTCTGAGGTTCGAATCCATGCACTTCCAAATATGGGGCAGAAGAAGAAGAAGTTAAAACTCTAAAACTCTAAAATCACCCCTTTAAATGTAGTGAAGGTGTAGTTTGTTACTCTGAGCTGATTGAAGGTCTTCAGTCTTTGTGTGAGGACAGTGAAGGTCCCAGGTCTTCTGATAGTGGTTACATCACTGATTTATTAACCAACTGATGTCTTCTACTTCTGAGAAAAGTTAATCATGATGTTTAGTTCATGAGCAAACAGGTTAGGTGTTATTAATAAATTGCGGCATAAACTGGGGCAGCGATGGTTTAGGCGGGGGCCCCAGGATCAGAAGGTTCCAGTAGGCTGATTTGAGGTTCCCTTGAGCGGGTTGTCATCCCTGTCACTGTTCCCCAGGCAATGCATATGTCTGCCCCCTGCTGGACGGTGTGTGTGGGGTAAATACAGAGGAGTGATGATGAATAGTCACTTTCACTTTCACGCACAACCATAGAAAATCAAAAAGCAGAATTGAATGAGCGGATTTAAGCATTTACATCATTTAAAGCCTCTCCAGACAACACTTTCCCAAAAAAGCACCTTTACGATCAGCTGCGATGAAACGGACGGGAAAGATACAATCAGCGTTTCTGATAAAATGGCCAGTGAGTGTAAATTTTACGCAGCAAATCCATAAAAAACACCTGTTTGGAACAAAGCGTGACATAAAGATGGACTACTGTGCAACACCCGAGTCATTATCATCTGAAAAGAGCAAACATAAAAGGAAGAAGGCGCAACAAGTCACTGGATTGAAGGCCAGTTCCATTATTGACAGGTTTCATAATGAATTCATTTAAAGCATCCGCGCACAAAGCAAGGAAATTAATCTATTCTCTTTAAATCCAATAAAGTTCAACAAAAGGAGCACTTAGCAAGTCAGATCATGCCATTAGTCATGAGAAAATGATCCAGTAAAGGGAGAGAAAAAAGAAACCTCATGACATTGTGATCTATTTTAGCTCGGTTCATTGGGAGTGTGTGTGTGTGTGTGTGTGTGTGTGTGTGTGTGTGTGTGTGTGTCGGGGGGGGTGATATATACTGGAGAAGGGGATGCTCAATAAAGCTCAGAGAGGAAATGATGCGCAAAACCAAGGAAACCTTCATCTCTTTCGCTGTGATCAGTCGAGCCTCGGTTTTCACACACCTGACTGATTTCACTTTTTTTTTTTTTAATAATATAAAAGTCCTTCCCCCCATAAAGCATCTTGAGAAATTAAATCATCTTTCATTAATCGAATATCCTGCATGCTGTAATATCACATTAACAATTTCATGCTTTTTCAGTAACAATTCTACAGTCAGAATAGGAAGAGTAAATATTTAGATTGATTATTTGGCAAAAAATCTGTATCTGTATTTAGATTAACAGTAAACTCTGTTTCGGTGTTTAGATTAACAGTTAAATCTGTATCTGTGTTTAGATTAACAGTTAAATCTGTATCAGTGTTTCTAGATTAACAGTTAAATCTGTTTTGTTGTTAGATTAACAGTTAAATCTTGCATCTATGTTTAGATTAACAGTTAAATCTGCATCTGTATTTAGATTAACAAGAATCTGTATTGGTGTTAATAACAGTTAAATCTAGGCTTGGTGTTTAGATTTCAACAGTAAACTCTGTTTCGTGTTTAGATTAATAGTTAAATTCTGTATCGCGTTGGAGATTAAATAGTTAAATCTGTATCTGTGTTTAGATTAACAGTAAACTCTGTTTCGGTGTTTAGATTAACAGTAAACTCTGTTTCGGTGTTTAGATTAACAGTTAAATCTGTATTTGTTTAGATTAACAGTTAAATCTGTTTTGTTGTTGAGATTAACAGTTAAATCTGTATCTGTGTTTAGATTAACAGTTAAATCTGTATCAGTGTTTAGATTAACAGTTAAATCTGTATCGTGTTTAGATTAACAGTTAAATCTGTTTTGGTGTTGAGATTAACAGTTAAATCTGTATCTGTGTTTAGATTAACAGTAAAAATCTTATCAGTGCTTAGATTAACAGTTAAATCTGTATTATGTTGAGATTAACAGTTAAATCTGCATTCGTGTTTGTACTAACAGTTAAATCTGGATCGGTGTTGAGATTAACAGTTAAATCTGTATCAGTGTTGAGATTAACAGTTAAATCTGTATCTGTGTTTAGATTAACAGTAAAATCTTTATCAGTGTTTAGATTAACAGTTAAATCTGTATTGGTGTTGAGATTAACAGTTAAATCTGTATCTGTGTTTAGATTAACACTTAAATCTGTATCGGTGTTGAGATTAACAGTTAAATCTGTATCTGTGTTTAGATTAACAGTAAACTCTGTTTCGGTGTTGAGATTAACAGTTAAATCTGTATCAGTGTTGTGATTAACAGCAATCTGTATCTGTGTTTAGATTAATACAAATCTGTATCAGTGTTTAGATTAACAGTTAAATCTGTATCAGTGTCTAGATTAACAGTTAAATCTGTATCTGTGTTTAGATTAACAGTTAAATCTGTATCAGTGTTTAGATTAACAGTTAAATCTGTATCAGTGTTTAGATTAACAGTTAAATCTGTTTTGTGTTTAGATTATGTTAACATCGACATTTTTCTTGTTAAAAATAAAGTACTTAAATGAACTGAAATGGTGTTTCTCCACCTTTGGCTTGTTGAGTGCAGCATAAAGTCCAGCTCAAAGAATCATGGATGGATGGATGGACAGATGGACGGATGGATGGGGATCTTCCTGACACCATTTGGTGTGTATTATCTGGTATGCCAGAGGACAGAACTAGCCAGTCAAGTCCTGGACACCTTTGGTTGCCATAGTAACCTTCTCCTCATGTTTGAGTTCTGTGTAACTGCCCTCATGACTTTAGTGCTGAGATTGGTGGGTTTCTTGCCCCTCCAACGTCAGTTATGGAGCATATTTTGGCTTGCTGAAGATCAAGTGCTGAAGTTTTCACTTTTTAGTACTTATTTTATATCATTATCTTTGAACTACAACCACAATACCAAGAACCCCAGAAGAACCTTAATATTTTAGTGTCAACAGAAGAAAGCGCTATAGATCACACGTTTCAGAGATGAAAGCTCAGGTTCTGCTTCCAACGGCTGGACTCTGTGCTGTTTCTATGATGAATTTTTATCATCAGTCACCTTCAGTCCCTTCGATTAAGCCTCGAATGAGGTTTTAACCCCAAAGGCATCCATTATGTGGCTGCAGTGCTTTTGAATGTTCTCACTGAAACTTTTAAAAGTCCTTGAGAGACTTCAAGACTTCACGGGTTTGAAGGTCGCTCTTTTTCTTTAAATTTCAAAGCTCTTATGAAGAATCTGTTGCTCATTTGCACATTTTAGGAACATCGATGCACCACTCAAATGACTGAATTGTTCACATTTTAGAAATGGACACAAAGGGACACAAAGGGACACAAAGGGACACAAAGGGACACAAAGGGGAAAACAGCACTGCTGTGAAATAACGCAAATGGAGTGAGTGTTAAACAAACCCAAACTATCTCCGATTTTCCTTTCTTTTAAATGTATTCCATTCTTAAAACTTGACACGTCTGGCATTCTTTCCGGAATCCCGTTTAGTTTTTTAGTAGATCAGGAATTTCTCATCAACCGAGCGGAATCAGAGTCTCTGGAAGGGGTTTGATGGACTGTGGTGCTTGAAAGTTTATGAACCCTTTCGAACTTTTCTATATTCCTGCATTAGATGCAAATTAATACATCTTCAGACTTTCACTCTGAAAAGTCAATAAATTCCATCCATCCATCCATCATCCATCCATCCATCCATCCATCCATCCATCCATCCATCATCCATCCATTCATCCATCCATCCATCCATCCATCCATTAACCACTGATCCATCCATCCATCCATCCATTCAAGCACTGATCCATCATCCATCCATTCATCCATCCATCCATCCATCCATCCATCCTTCCATCCATCCATCCATCCATCCATTCAAGCACTGATGAGCACTGATCCATCATCCATCATCCATCCATCCATCTATCCAACCACTGACCCATCCATCCATCCATCCATCCACCCATCCATCCACCCATCCATCCATCTATCCATTCATCAGTCAATCCATCCATCATCCATCTATCCATCTATGCATCTATGAAGCCAACATTCAGAAGAGAAACATCTAGACTTATTTTTTATTTTCACAACTTCCCAATTATTATTATTATTGTTATTATTATTATTATTATTATTATTATTATTATTATTATTATTATTATTAATAATAAAGTTATTAATAATAAAGTTGTTGTTGTTGTTGTTGTTGTTGTTGTTATTATATTGAACACACGCTCTCTTTTTTATAGTTTACTCTTTAGAATATCTTTCCGTCTCCCTCTTTTCCCCGATCAGGCTTAAAGCGAGGTTTGTGAGGGAGGACGAGGAGAAAAGCTAAGAGGGAGACTGAGCTCTGCTGAGTGACAGACGTTCACAGGGAAGAGATTAGAGATAAGCAGAAAGTCCGGCGTCTCTCTGTCTCTGGGACAGGCCGGCCCAGAGGAGACGTCTGAGTGATTTATCAGTGATTTAGTCACGGCCCTGACCCATACATTTCACACGAGAAGTGAAAAATACACACGCTAATACGAAAAGACAGAAAAAACGAGTGACATGGATCTTTTCTACATTTTCAGAAGAAAAAAAACACGTTAAAATAACAACAAATAAAAGCGTGCAAAGACTTTTCTTCTAATATGAAGCAATTTGAATTGAATTGAATGAATGAATTTCCCTCCAAACACACTAGTAGTGAATTCACACACCATGTAGCGGTGAGCATGTCCAGTGCCCAGTGAGCGACGATGGACACGGTACCTTGCTTAAGGGTACCTCATGACAACTTACTGGTCTTGGAATCAGACTTTCTGATCCTGGGGTCTCGCCCTTAAACACTAGACCACTTCTGCCCCTGAAGATGAAAACATCACTGTTACCACAGCAAAGAACAACTTTCATGAAAACAATAAAATCTGTTTTATTTTTAACACTTTATTATAACACCGAAAAAGATTTAACTGGGGTTGGTGGTGGTGGTCTAGTGGTGGTACTTGCCTACGGACCCCTGGATCAAGAGGTCCCAGGTTCAAATCCCACCTCCAGCACTACCACCACTGGGTCCCTGAGCAAGACCCTTAACCCTGAGTGTCTCCAGGGGGACTGTCCCTGTAATCAGGACATGGAAGTCGCTCTGGATAAGAGCGTCTGATAAATGCTGTAAATGTAAATGTAACTGTTAATCTAAACACCGAAACAGATTTAACTGTTACAAAGGTTTTGAAAATCCTAATAGACTACACTTTCTTTAAAGTACGTTATTGTAGCCAAGCACCAATGCTACTACTGTAGGAGGTCAAACATTTACTGCAGTCATTTTATCTTTGATATGAAATATTATTTCTTACACAAATACATTTATTTATAATTAGCAGCAATTTTATGCGAAAACATTTTTTGAATACCAGTTTCCTACATAATGAACTAATCCCTGCTCTCCACTCAGTGCACCAAATATTTTCCCCATTTCTCCTTTCATAATGGAGTAAAACAATGACCCCTTGGTCTCTACATAGTGCACAAAAATACTGACCCCTTGGTCCCTTCATAGTGCACTAAAATAATGACTCCTTGTTCCCTTCATAGTGCACTGAAATTGAGACTCCTTGGACCCTACATAGTGCACTCAAACATAGACTCCTTGGTCCCTACCTAATGCACTAAGATACTGACCCCCTTGGTCCCTACATAGTGCACTAAAATACTGACCCCCCCCCGGTCCCTACATAGTGCACTAAAATACTGCCCCCCTTGGTCCCTACATAGTGCACTAAAATACTGACCCCCTTGGACCCTAAATAGTGCACTGAAATACTGACCCCCCTTGGACCCTACATAGTGCACCAAAATACTGACTCTTTAATCCCTACATAGTGCACTAAAACACAGACTCCTTGATTCCTTCATAGTGCACTAAAACACGAACTCCTTGATTCCTTCATAGTGCACTAAAACACGAACTCCTTGGTCCCTACATAGTGCACTAAAACACAGACTTCTTGGTCCCTACATAATGCACTAAAATACTGACCCCTTGGTCCCTACATAGTGCACCAAAATGCTGACTCTTTAGTTCCTACGTAGTGCCCTATAATACAGACTCTTTGATCCCTACATCATTCACTAAAATACTGACTCCTTAGTCCCTACATAGTGCCCTATAATACTGACTCTTTGGTCCCTACATAGTGCCCTATAATACTGACTCTTTGGTCCCTACATAGTGCCCTCTAATACTGACTCTTTGATCCCTACATCATTCACTAAAATACTGACTCCTTAGTCCCTACATAGTGCCCTATAATACTGACTCTTTGGTCCCTACATAGTGCCCTATAATACTGACTCTTTGGTCCCTACATAGTGCCCTCTAATACTGACTCTTTGATCCCTACATCATTCACTAAAATACTGACTCCTTAGTCCCTACGTAGTGCCCTATAATACTGACTCTGTTCTGTGTTTTTCGAGACCGGTTTTACTGCTGCTAAGGGTGGTTTGCAGTTTCTGGTGAATTATTGATTTTGAACAGAATTCCCATAGTATTGGTTGACTGATTGATTGATTGATTGATTGATTGATTGATTGATCTTTCAAAAGAAGCTTTAACACAAGCAGCTGGTGATAAATGAACAGTAAGGAGTGAATTCAGATTTAGCAGACGAACAGTGTTTCTGGAGTTACAATAGAAACCGCAGCAGAGAGACATTCCTGTATATGAACAGTGTCACATTGAGCTGCTTAATTAAAACAAATATCTGTTTCTGTCCTTATTTCTGAGGTGTAATATAAATCACCCAGTCTAATGAATGAATGCAGGAAAAAGAGAAGATGATCAACAAACAGATTATTGTGAAATAATCCAATCAGAGAGACTCGCTGTTTCACAGGCCGGAGCTTGTTTTGTGGAAACACTGTCTGGACGAGTTTTGGCTCCTGCTTCGTTTCCGCTGTTGGGAATCGTGCTATGCTGACCCCTGCACTTCCTTTTGTTTCGTTCATTTTCACACCAAACACACAACACGACGTGGGACTAAATGTGTGTGTGTGTGTTTTGTTTTTTTCTTTTTTGACAGACAGAATTACAGCTGAGCATTTTTTGGGGACACTGCTGAACTGTATTACTCATCTCATCTTTATTTAGGTGATCACACCATTTTATCCTCACAGTGATGCTGATCAGCAGTGACGAAAGGCCAGGGGCAGAGTGTGTGTGTGTGTGTGTGTGTGTGTGTGTGTGTGTGTGTGTGTGTGTATGTGTGTGTGTGTGTTTTCATATATTTCATGTAAGTGTGAGGACCAAAGTCCCCCAGTCTGATGCAAGTTGATCTTCCACACACACACACACACACACACACACACACACACACACACACACACACACACACACTGCGAGTCAAAGTAATGTCCACATGAATGCAGGACCCAGAATTTCCCAGGAGATCATTGTCCAGAGCATCACGTGGCCTCCTCCCATAAAGCTTCCCATAATGCACCCTGGTGCCACCTCTTCTCCGGGTAAGGACACACACACACCCGGCTGTCCACATGATGGAAAAGAGAATGTGATCCATCACACCAACCCATGTTCTTCCATCACTTCATGGTCCAGTTCTGATGTCCATTGCTGGAGTTTTTCGTTGGTTCGATGGGGGTCAGCATGGACACTCTGAATGGTCAGCTCAATGTTCCCACACCTTTCAATCAGAACCAGAACTTTATCAGCACTTTCTGCTCCTCTTCAGTGGTATTGGGCCAGCCTTTGCTCTTCATGCAAGCATGACCCAACTATTGTTCTTGGAGCACTTTTGGTCGCTCCTAACAACGGCATACTGAGAACACCCCACAAGACCTGCTGAGTTGGAGGTGGTCTGACCCATTTCGTCTTCTCACCATCAGAGTTTGTCCCTCAAATCTTCACACTCAGTTTTCCATCCACCTCAAAACACTGACCGTTCACTTACTGCCTAATATCTCCACCCATGGACAGGAGACTCTGGAACCATATCGTTTTAATGTTGTGGCTGATCATTGGGGCAAGGGATCAAGGCAAGGTACCATCCCCATCACTGCCCCAGCTGGGGGTTAAATACAGAGGATGTATTGAGTTGTGGGCCACTGTGTGCCACGTTCACAATGGCACATCATCACTTTCACTTTCACTTTATGTACTGAGCATGGTGTATAAAGTCCATTAAGTATCATATCACTGATGCCTCAGAAAAAGGCAGGAAAGCAGAGAGAACACATCATTCACTTTGTCAAACGGTATTAATGGTGCTGTCTGTGCTGATGGTAGAATTGTTTCTTCACCGCTCATGTATTATTTTCTCATTATATAAGCCGTACATTGCCTCTGATTTTGATGAAGTGTGCTCTCGAAACGTGGGCTCTCTTTTCCTCTGGTGGTAGCAATCGATTTATGTGTGAGGGACCAATAACCTCTACATTTCAGGGTGTTTGTCTCCCTGGATCGGACTAGTTTATCCAGAACATCCCACAGATGCTCAAACTGTTCTGACAGCTTTATATCACTTTCCTCTTCTCCTCTTTCCTGGCAGCTCCATCTGCAACATCCTTCTCCTGAAATACTCCTCGCCTCTCCTCTGGACCTGTCCAAACCAAATCAGTCTCACTTCTCTCACTTTGTCTCCAAACCTTCCAAGCTGAGATGTCCCTCTTATATATTTATTCCTAATCCTGTCCTACTCGTCCCTCCTGATGCAAATCTCAGCATCTTTAACTCTGACACCTCCAGCTCCACCTCCTGTCCTGTCATCACCATCTCAAACCCGTATTACATAGCTGGTCTCACTACAATCCTCCTTTCACTCTTGCTGGTTCCCGTTTGTCACAGATCACTTCTGTCACTCTTCTCCACCTTTTCCAACCTTCCTGCACTCTCTTCTTCTCCTCTCTTCCACACTTGCTGTCCATACCGAGTATTTAAACTCCTCCCCCTTCACCTTCTCTACTCCATCCATCCTCACCACTCCACTGTCTTCAATTTCATTCACACTAAGGGAGTCTGTATCATTTCTATGGAGTTTTATTCTTCTCCTCTCTAGAGCAGCTCTCCATCCGTATATTCTAACCAGCTTAAAAGTCTATATTTAGTAGGACCACCGTTATTCTTTAGCACAGCCTCAACTCTCTTAGACAAGCTACACTTCTCCAGCTTGAAGGACATTGCAAAGCTTTTCTTTAGACAAATGCCTTTTGTTCTCCATTCTCCGTGGAGAAGATCCTGCACTACTTCTGAAACTGCTCAGGTACAGAGACTGGACTGAAAATGAGAGACAACAACACTGTCCTTCAGGAAGATCTGGAGAACCGCTCAGGTACAGAGACTGGACTGAACATGAGAGACAACAACACTGTCCTTCAGGAAGATCTGGAGAACTGCTCCTCAACCACACATTAAAATACAAAAATGTCTGGATTTCTTGAAGCAAATATGAAGAAATGAAGGTCTCAAGACCTTTGCACAGTAGTATATGCATGTATGTTTGAATAATGAATATATTGGATGAAGAGTTAAAACTTCATGCAGGTTAACATCAGCTGTTGTTGCAGGTTTATGAAGTCTCGATTTCTTTCCCTCCAGTAAAGTGTCATCGAATAATGTGATTTGCACTTATTTGCTCCACTTATGCAGTCCAAACACAATGCACTGATTCAAAAAAGGAGTGAAATCTTTCTTTAGTGCCAAAAAAAAGGAAACAAGACCAATTCAATGAATTCCAATTAACTATATTAACAATATGCAGGTAATATTAAAGAAGAAACATTAAAAGTGCATAAAATAAGTGCCTTCAGAGCATCACTCTAAGCCTGTCTCCTTCACTTTCATTCAAATTCCGTCCACCGTTTCTTCTCCTCTCCTCTTTCTCTGCTCTGTGTATTGGAGGCCATTGTTTGCCCGCTCTGATTACGATGGAAATCAATCACCCCACTCTAGTGGGCATTAGAAAAGTGGAAGAGTGTGGGAGCGATATTCTCCACATCAGTCACATCTCTCTTTCTGTGTCTCCAGGCTCTGAACACTCCTCTGAAGCTAAAAGACCCCGCGATTATGGATTGGCAGTGTCTCGCGCCTCAGATGGGACCGTCCCACCGAGAATGAAGTGTCAGAGAAGGAGAGGATGGAGCGAAGTGCAGGAAGAATTAACATATGCTACGATTTAGTCTGGGAGAGGAAGTGCCGAGTCAAATCAAAGTCACAATAAGCGCCCCGTAGCTTTAGCCAATAGAAGATGAAGAAACAAACCAAGGCTAAAAAAGACAAACATAACCTGAAGGGCTGAAGAGGACTTTTTTAGGAGCTGTTGAGCTATGAATAAGCCACTAAGGTCAACTCATTATAATTCCCAAGCATTACTGTCCAATACAGCCCAAGAATTGGACAGAAGTTTGGTGGAACAGTTCTCCAGACGTCCTGAAGGAAAACGTTTTTGAATTCAGCAGGCCACTGAATCATCTGGCCCTTCCAATCATCTACTGTTCACCGAAACCTCATCAGAAATGATCAAAATGGAATGATGGATATGGAGAGTCACTGTGAAGTTTGGAAAAGAAACAACACCAGAACTGGCCTGAAAATCAGGTCTTAAGGTGGGACAAGTTTTCATAGTTTTGGTTCAAATCATCAGGGAGGTGATTGGTGGTCTAGAGTTTAGGAATTAGGAACCAGGATTGGAAGGCTGTAAGTTGAAGTCTCAGACCAGTAGATTGTCCAGAAGGCCCCTTGATCAAGGTATCATCCTCATCACTGTGCTGGAAGTATGTTTGCATTGTATGATGGGTTAAACTAGGAGGTTCTTGTGGTTGTTCACAATGACAAAGAGTCACTTTCACTTTCAGCTTCTGCAAAGAAGTTGCTAAAGAGCTACAGCCTCAGTAAGCATTAACAACCATCCGTAAAATACGGCGGAGGCTCTGGGATGGTTTTGAGGCTGAATGTCAACCATGGGTGGTGAGGATCTCGTCAAAAGTCCAGAGATCCACCAGGAAATACATTGGCAAATCTCAGCATCTTGAACATCACCTCCAGCTCCACCGCCTATCTTCTCAGCAGTGCTGCCATCTATAACCCATATAACATAGCTGGACTCACTGGCATCTCCAGCCTGTATAACAGAGCTGGTCCCACTACTCTATACCTTCCCATTCACTCTCGCCAGTACGGTAACATTTACATTTGCGGCATTTAGCAGACGCTCTTATCCAGAGCGACTTCCATGTCCTGATTACAGGGACAGTCCCCCTGGAGACACTCAGTGTTAAGGATCTTGCTCAGGAACCCAATGGCCGTGGTGCCAGAGGTGGGATTCGAGGGAAGTACCCTACCACTAGACCACCACCCAATGGTAATAGCACTAAAAACGAGATGTTCTCCTAGTTTTGAGAGGATCATTTATCATGAGCTGAGCTCCGCCTGATGTAAGAAAGGAACACAATGCAGGTTATTATGTCAATAAACCCCAAAGGCGTGATATTAATCTGCCCGTCTTCTCTCGGGATTCCTTCAGCCTCGTTTTCAGTGTTGGATTTTTCAAGATGACAGCTGTTGCATCCAAAAGAATCATAATTGCACGTAAGTGCTTTCAGCCTTTCATCAATAGCAGTAATTAGAGTGGCAGGAAAATTGGCGTTTGAGCCGCAATCCTTTTGTGCTCCTCCCAGGCCTCCTCTTGTGGCGTTTGAAGAAACACTGGAATGAATTGCTGGTGAATTAAGCCAAATTACAGCGACTCACTGTTTACTGAAGACGTCTCTTCTGAGGCCGCCGCGCCGGGGACACGTCGAGAACGTGGAAAAGAAATTCGCTTCAGCCTGGAGAGCCGTAAGTGCTGTGTCTCAGGTGCACCACGCTTAAGCTTTAAAACACATAAGCACCTTCTGAGGGACATTTTCTGAAAAGCCTTTATTCTCCTCCGTGTCCTTCGGCTACAATGTTTATGTTGCCGTGACACATTTTACTTCCCGTTCCGGAATTCTCCACAGCTTCCCAGAAATCACTCAGTGGTTGAAACAGGCTCAACATGGGTTTGTCCTCACACGGGACACCAAAAAGCCCAGTCTAAAGCTGTCAGGTGTCAAGAAGTCTGTTGACATCTGCCATGTTTGTTTTTGTCCATCACCAACCCTAGTCCTGCCCTTTTCACACCTGCTCTGTTTATGTCTGCACATTGTCCCAGGTGTTGTGTTTTTAGTCTTGTTGTTTATACCCTTGTGTTTGTCTCAGTAGTGGTGAGGTCTTTATCTTTCTCTGTCTCTGTCTTTGTCCTCGTCTTATCTTGTGGTTCTTATTCTTGTCGCCTTGCATGGTTCTGTTGAGTTTTGTTTCATTTGTTGTAATAAAACTCATGTTGTGTTACTACTCACACCTCCATCCATCCATCCATCCATCCATCCATCCATCCATCCATCTATCCATCCACCCACCTATCCATTCATCCATCCATCCATCCATCCACCCATCCATCCATCCACCCATCCATCCATCCATCCATCCATCCACCCTCCCACCCACGCATCTGTCCACTAACCCATCCGTCCATCTGTCTGTCCGTCCATCTGTTCGTCCGTCTGTCCATCCGTCCATCCGTCCATCCATCCACCTATCCATTCATCCATCCATCTGTCCATTCATCCATCCATCCATCGATCCATCCATCCATCGATCCATCCATCCACCTATCCATCCATCCACCCACCCACCCACACATCCGTCCGTCCATCCATCCGTCCATCCATCCGTCCATCCATCCGTCCGTCCATCCATCCATCCATCCAGCCACCCACCCACCCATCCAACCCATCCATCCATCCATCCATCCATCAATCCATCCGTCTGTCCATCCATCCATCCATCCATCCATCCATCCATCCATCTATCTATCCATACATCCATCCATCCAGCACAAACCTGACACTATCGGTTAAATGGATCATGTAGAGTTTAAATTATTAATATGTTCTACATGTATGCGTACGGAAAAGCACACAAACTATAACATGCTAAGTTCCCAACGATTTATTTAAATATTTTTCCTTTTTGGGTTTATTTTCTGTGTTTGTTCATCTTTTAGCCACTTTGTTGTTTTCCAAGGTTATATGTGATGTCAGGAGGTCTGAGGCCTGTAAAAATATCCTGCCGGACTCCCGTGACTCGTCTACGCGGTCTGGGTTAAGTAAGTGTAACATGGATGATGAATTGGTAGCGGCCAGGGGCTCGACCCAATTTACTGGCCCGGCCAAACGTTGCCATGTCCCACTGTAATCATGGGGGGGCAAAGTCAGTATAGGAGCTATACGTTTCCTCATTGCACTCATGAGTTTTAGGCTTGAGTACCTGGAATTAACATTTTAATTCAGATGGTGCATTTTCCAGTGATTACCAGTGATTTCCTGCAAATGCTTTTAAAAATAAGGCTTCAGCTCTACCAGTAGATGGATTCTGAAAAAATTAAGTATTTCAATAAAGCATAGAGATGTTTGTGTCTGACAGCAAACCAGACAGGAAGCATCACTGGACTGATAGTTAGCGACTTCTAGTTTTATTTAATACATTATCAGCATTAATTCAGAGTTTAAACATAAATCACTTTGTTTCATTAAATGATGACATTTATGTAATCAGGCAACATGAACTGTGTCTAAACAAATCACACTTACTTTATTTTGAATGAATTACATGAATTACAATAAAATAAAGTTCTTCACATCATAAATCAGGGTGAAAGTGACAACCCTCATCATTGCGAGGTCACAGCACAGCACACAGCGAACCTCAACAAAATTAGACCTCTGCATTTAACCCATGCAAACACCGTGCAGCAGTGGGAAGCTATTGAAAGCGTCTGGGGAGCAGTGATGGGGACGGTACCTTGCTCAAGGGTACCTCAGGGCAACTTACTGGTGAGGGAAACGAACCCACACTATTCAGATGCAGGGGCAACTCCCTCACCACTAGACCACCACTGCCCCAACTTCAGGGTGTAGTTCAAACCGCAGTGGTGATTTAGGACGAGGCCCCAGGATAAGAAATGAAATCTTCCTGGAAGCTTCTATGTCGTTGTAACACAGCTGAAGGACACAAAGAGAATCAAGGCTTTCCAGAAAATAGACGAACCGTAACCATGTCCATGTCCCTGCCATGCCGAAAATAAAACACTGCCTAGATAATACACAATCACCTGGTGGTCCTGCGGGTCCTGGACACTGATGTACTGGCGAACTACAGACTGTATGGCTGTAAACTACACACACACACACAAACACACACACACACACGTATATATATTCTCCTATTCGAGTTCTCCTCAGTGGATCATGTGTCTCCATGTCTTCATGTCCTCTGCATTTTCCTCTTTCACACCAACCACCATCATGTCCTCTCTCCCCACATCCATAAACCTCCTCTTTGTCCTTTATCTTCTCCTCTTTCCTGGCGGCTCCAACTTCAGCATCTTTCTCCTGATATACTCCTTGTCTCGCCTCTGGACATGTCCAAACCCACACAGTCTCACTCTCTCACTTTACTTGTCACTGTGAAGTACGTGTCCCTAATCATGTCCATCCTCGTCCCTCCCAGGGCAAATCTCAGCCTCTTTAACTCTGACACCTCCATGTATTTATTTATATATATATTTATAGACTGTAGTTCACCACTTCTTCAGTATACAATATACGGCCTATATTTCATTTTATAATATATAAATATAAATATAGATCACTGTTCTACAGCCACATAAAGCTGAGCTGGACTGGAGGTGGAGTACAGCAGAAATACAGCGTCCTATAAAACACACTGTAAACAAATGGAAATGGGCAGTGGAGTCACTTTCCATCTCTCCGTTTCAGAGAGAGGAGGAGACGAGTGTGTTCTTCTGATTCGACCAGAGCAGGAGGACACGGCTGTTCATTTCACCAACTGTGAATCCATTATTCAGCATCGCCCGAGTGAATAAACAGCGGCCGGCCGGTTCAACTGTCCGGCTCGCTCACAGTCACTGCGTAACCCTGGGGAAGGGTTTTGTGTGTGTGTGTGTGTGTGTGTGTGTGTGTGTGTGTGTGTAACTATAGCTCACATATCTATGATAAATATGGGGAATGGGAAAAGTGCATAATAATAACAATAATAATAATAATAATAATAATAATAATAATGATAACAACAACAGCAACAACATCAGCAACAACAACAACAACAACAACAACAATAATAATAATAATAACAATAACAACAATAATAATAACAATAATAATAACTCATGGTTCAAGGAACTCCAAAACTGTGCACAATATTGAACTAAAAACCTAGATATCAAGCGTAGCAAAATGAAAAATATATTACTATTATTATTGTTGTTATTATTGTTATGAATGCTATTATTATTATTATTGTTGTTGTTGTTTTGTTGTTGTTGTTATTCTTATTCTTATTAGTATTATTATTATTGTTGTTGTTGTTGTTATTATTAATGCTATTATTATTATTATTATTATTGTTGTTGTTATTCTTATTCTTATTAGTATTATTATTATTATTATTATTGTTGTTTTGTTGTTGTTGTTATTCTTATTAGTATTATTATTATTATTATTGTTGTTGTTGTTATTGATGCTATTATTATTATTATTATTATTCTTTTTTCTTTCGGCTGCTCCCGTTTAGGGGTCGCCACAGCGGATCAACTGTCTCCATTTCTTCCTGTCTTTTGCATCTTCCTGCTTCAACCCGACCACCTGCATGTCCTCTCTCACCACGTCCATAAACCTCCTCTTTGGTCTTCCTCTTCTCCTCTTTCCTGGCAGCTCCATCCTCAACATCCTCCTTCCAATATAATCATCGTCTCTCCTCTGGACATGTCCAAACCAACGCAACCTTGCTTCTCTAACCTTGTCTCCAAGACGTCTAACCTGAGCTGTCCCTCTAATATACTCATTTCTAATCCTGTCCATCCTCGTCACACCCAACGAAAATCTCAGCATCTTTAACTCTGACACCTCCAGCTCCGCCTCCTGCCTTTTCGTCAGTGCCACCGTCTCCAACCCATACAACATAGCTGGTCTCACTACTGTCCTGTAAACCTTCCCTTTTACTCTAGCTGGTACGCGTCTGTCACAAATCACTCCAGCCACTCTTCTCCACCCATTCCAACCAGCCTGCACTCTCTTCTTCACCTCTCTTCCACACTCGCCGTTACACTGAACTGTTGATCCCAAGTATTTAAACTCCTCCACCTTTGTTACCTCCACTCCCTGCATCCTAACCACTCCACTTTCCTCCCTTTCATTCACACTCATGTATTCTGTCTTTGCCCTACTCACTTTCATTCCTCTCCTCTCCAGAGCAGATCTCCATCTCTCCAGGTTCTCCTCAAGCTGCTCCCTACTCTCACTACAGATCACAATATCATCAGCAAACATCATCGTCCACGGAGACTCCTGTCTAACCTCGTCCGTCAACCTGTCCATTACTACTGCAAACAAGAACGGGCTCAGTGCTGATCCTTGATGTAATCCAACCTCTACTTTAAATGCATCCGTCACTCCCACTGCAGATCTCACCACTGTTACACTGCCCTCATACATATCATGAACTACTCTCACATACTTCTCTGTAACACCAGACTTCCTCATACAAAACCACAACTCCTCTCTAGGCACCCTGTCATCTGCTTTCTCCAAATCCACAAAGGCACAATGCAGCTCCTTCTGACCTTCTCTGTACTTCTCCATCAACACCCTCAGAGCAAACATTGCATCTGTGGTGCACTTTCTCGGCATAAAACCATACTGCTGTTCACTGATCCTCACCTCTTTTCTTAACCGAGCTTCTACTACTCTTTCCCATAACTTCATGGTGTGGCTGATCAACTTTATCCCTTTATAGTTACTACAGCTCTGTGCATCACCCTTATTCTTGAAGATCGGTACCAGTACACTTCGTCTCCACTCCTCAGGCATCTTCTCACTTGCCAAGATTGTGTTAAACAATCTGGTCAGAAACTCAACTGCCATCTCCCCTAAACATCTCCATGCTTCCACTGGTATGTCATCCGGTCCAACAGCCTTTCCATTCTTCATCCTCTTCATCGCTGCCCTTACTTCCATCTTGTTTATTTGCTGCACTTCCTGGT
>CM029375.1:28966135-29093635 GCA_017165825.1 Hepsetus odoe
TATATATGTATATATATATGAAAATGAGAGACAACAACACTGTCCTTCAGGAAGATCTGGAGAACTACTCAGTTACAGAGACTGGACTGAAAATGAGAGACAACAACACTGTCCTTCAGGAAGATCTGGAGAACTGCTCCTCAACAACACATTAAACATACAAGACTGTAAGGCATACAAAGACGAGGTCGCTGGGCACCTGTGTGCGAGCCCCGCCCCCCGCCACGTGACAAAGACAATCTTGATCTTTGGAAATAAAAAGATGAAGAAATTAGATGCTTAAGCCTTTTGCACAGTCCTCTACATCACACAACAACAACGATCAGGGGTTGGAAAATCTTTTTCTTTTCCTTTCAGAGCAAAGTGACATCAGGTTGCAAAAACATTCTCTGCAGTTACTTGTTTCCACCAGAGATGTCTCCAAGGGCAGGCTGCATTGCTTTAAACGTCCAAATGAATATTTTCAGCTACTTCAGAGCTCTGAAAGTTAATACCTGTATACAAAAATAGCAGTTCCTTCCTCCTCCAGGACATCCAGGTATTAAAGCACCATCTCAATTTCTTGATTACATGCCATATCTGTCTAAAAAGTTAACACAGCCCTCTTAGGCTCTTTCCGGAAAGCACAAACAATCTAATGGAACGGAACAGGATGCAAGGGAGACGGGGAGAGCAAAGGCCGGGATGTGGCTCGATTCTTTGGGGGTTAGAGATAAAAGAGTAAAGATGAGATAGCATGAAGGGACTGCACGTCTGTCCACCTCTAATACCTGCCAATGTGGTCATCCTCTGTTCCTGTAAGCCATTTTGGTCACTTAAAATGAATAAATAGTACAGGGCAGTTTTTTATACTTTATTACATTTTTGCACTTGCTATTTTGTCACATAAAGCTGGAGACAAAGTGAGAGATTGTGAGACTGCGCTGGTTTGGACATGTACAGAGGAAAGACAAGGAGTATATCAGGAGAAAGTTGTTGAGCTGCCAGGTAAGGGGAAAAGAGGAAGGTTAAAGAGGAGGTTTATGGATGTGTTGCGAGAGGACATGCAGGGGGGAAGATGCAGAGGACAGGAAGACATGGAGACAGACGATCCACTGTGACGAATCCTAAATGAGAGCAGCTGAAAGAAGAAGAGTCTGACACAAGCAGATGGTCCTCAGCTTACCAAGGTCTGGATTTTTGGAAGTTACAATGATGACACAAGGACTACCAATTAAAGTGAAAGTGAAGTGAAAGAGTCATTTTTGTCATTGTGAACACACAGGACACAGTAAACACACAACAAAATACACTCTCTGGATTTAACCCACATGCACTGTCCAGCAGGGGGCAGCCATTTTCAGTATCCGGGGAGCACTGATGGGGATGGTACCTTGCTCAAGGGTACTTCAGGGCAACCTACTGGTCCTTGACTCAAACCCACAACCTTCCAGTTAAGGGACCTAGTGTCTATACACTAGACCACCGATACCCCAGACCATTCCCTGGTAAGAATGATGAGAACCAAGGGATATTGCTATTCCAAGAAGGTCTGAAGGCCCATGAGATGAAGACAGAAAGTTGCTAAATAGTTGTCACCTAAAAAATAAACAAGGGGTTTTATAAACTTTCTACCATAAACTGTAATTGAAACTTGGATCCAGACCTGGGCAGCTTGTTTTCCATTCTGCAGAGAGATTGTGACTCTTCTCATCTGAATTGATTTCTCCTTAGCATCTCAGCTCTCTCCTTGAGAAGAGAAGGAGAAAGTGGGGGCAAGAGACACTCTGAGCAGTTCCAGGGACCAGGGAGAAATGAGCAAGGACCTATTCCTCGCTGGGATCCACTGAAGGTGCTGCACCCAGCTCTGGAACATCACGAGGTCCCTGAGATGAATGAATGAATGTCACTTCGAGATGATGTCTGCTCACAAGGGTTTGACTCGTTGCATGAAAATCAGGGGGCGGGTACCATGTAAGGCACGGGGTTCAAACCAAGGCCTTCATCTCGTTACAATAATTCCGCCAGTCTCCCATCTCTCGGTGGAATTCCTTTCACACACTTCCTCACAAGTCAAGCATTCCTGACTGGTTTTATTGCCTGATTGACACTTCTATTGGAATAACTCTGGGTTATGCTGGGTTAAGGGAGCTTTCCTCTGATGGAGTGTCACACATCTATCAACGTCTCCATAAAGACGTCAACACTTGACATTTATAAATGCCATCAAAATTTCCTCGCGCATAAGCAAGCCAGACCAGAGTTCGTGCCTGTTTTTACTCCTTTTTATGCAAAAATGTGTCACTCAGAGGACGAATCCAGTTGCGGAAGGTTGAATGTATATGCATGACGATGTCATACTTATATAAACGGACAGGCGAAGAAAAAAAATGGAATTTGTACAAAACAAATCAAGTCCTGCTTAGCATTAGAATTACTTTTGGCTGCCTTTGCGAGATGCCTATTTACACATTACACATTTACAAAGTGTTCCCAAATGTCCTCAGGGTGTCTTAGGGACATTTGCTGGTCTTTACAGGACTTTACTAGGACTAGGTTAGACCTTCTTAGAATTAAATATCATTAGCATCCCTTTAAGCATGACCTTTAAAGAACATATGAACTATTTTTGGTATCGTTGATAACAAAATGTCAAGTGTTGTAGGGACATTTTGTTGGACATTTTGTTGGACATTTTACTGAATGTCAAGTGTTGTAAGGACATTTGTTGGATACATTTACAAATCACGCTCTGTATGTGCTTTTAGATGTCCTTATGGGGACCAGCAAATTGACCATGCAACCTTATGCAGGGATTTGGGGACATTTTGTTACCTCTGTCTCTATAAATAGACCCTGTGTTTCCCAGGGTGCTTTGCAAACTCTTATGCAAAATCTCATGCGACCTGTGAGGACCAATAATGCTGTGGGATATTTGAGGACATTTTGTTCTCATTGACCCTTTAAATATTCTCTATACTAAAAGTAATTCTAAGGCCACTTAATTCTCAGCAGAGCCATGTTGTTTTGCTTGTGGGATTTTGTGTAACAAGATGTCCTCACAGCACTTTTGAGACATTTGGGGACATTCTGTTTCATCACAAATGTAAGTATAAAAGTAACTCTAATGCTAAGCAGGATTAGCATTTTAAGATGTCGTACATATACATTTAATCTGGATTTGTCCTCAGTGGGGCATGTAATTAAAGGGACATTTTAGAGGCCTGTTGACTTTAAAAAGTCCCTAAATGTCCTCAAAGTGTTGAGACTTCACAGGTTAACAGCGCACTAGAAACAAAATGTGTCTCATGAGATAGCAGTAGTTTTACCTTTAGCATGATATTTAAAGAACATTTTATAGGGTTGGGGATAACAAAATGTCCCCTAAGTATTGTAGGGACGTTTTGTTGGTCCCAGGCTAGAACACTAAAAAATACAGTAGATAGGCCTTTTCAGAACAAGGTAATGTCAACATTACTTTTAGCATGGTAGCTAAAGACAATATGGCCTATTTATAGGGTTACCAATAACAAAATGTCCCCAAAGTTTAGTAGGTCTTCACAGGATAATGGCACACTAAGACCAGAATATGGGTGAACTTGTTTAAAATATGGGGGGCACGATGGGTAGTGCTGCTTTCCCAGGAAGGGCGGTCCTGGGTTTGACTCCTAGGCGGGGCTGTTTTGGGTTCGGCTCCCAGACAGGGCAAACCTGGGTTTGACTCCCAGGTGGGGCGATTCTGTGTTTGACTACCAGGCGGGGCGATTCTGTGTTTGACTACCAGGCGGGGCGGTCCTAGGGTTCGACTCCCAGATGGGGCGATTCTGTGTTTGACTACCAGGCGGGGCGATTCTGTGTTTGACTACCAGACGGGGCGGTCCTAGGGTTCGACTCCCAGGCGGGGCGATTCTGTGTTTGACTACCAGGCGGGGCGATTCTGTGTTTAACTACCAGGCGGGGCGGTCCTGGGTTAGACTCCCAGGCGGGGCGATTCTGTTTTTGACTACCAGGCAGGGCGGTCCTGGGTTCGACTCCCAGGCGGGGCAGTCCTGGGTTAGACTCCCAGGAGGGGCGGTCCTGGGTTCAACTCCCAGACAGGGCGGTCCTGGGTTAGACTCCCAGGAGGGGCGGTTCTGGGTTCGACTCCCAGACAGGGCAATCCTGGGTTAGACTCCCAGGCGGGGCGATTCTGTGTTTGACTACGAGGCAGGGCGGTCCTGGGTTCGACTCCCAGACAGGGCGGTCCTGGGTTAGACTCCCAGGAGGGGCGGTCCTGGGTTCGACTCCCAGGTGGTGCGGTCCTGGGTTTGACTCCCAGGCACGGTGGTCCTAGGTTCGACTCACAGGCGGGGCGATCCTAGGTTTGACTTCCAGACAGGGCAGTCCTTGGTTAGACTTCCAGGCGGGGCGGTCCTGGGTTCGACTCCCAGGTGGGGAGGTCCTGGGTTCGACTCCCAGGTGGTGCGGTCCTGGGTTCGACTCCCAGGCGGGGCGAATCTGTGTTTGACTACCAGGCGGGGCAGTCCTGGGTTAGACTCCCAGACAGGGCGGTTCTGGGTTTGACTCCCAGGCAAGGCGGTTCTGGGTTCGACTCCCAGGTGGGGCGGCTCTGGGTTCGACTCCCAGGAAGGGCGGTCCTGGGTTCGACTCCCAGGCTGGGTGGTCCTAGGTTCGACTCCCAGGCGGGGCGGTCCTAGGTTCGACTTCCAGACAGGGCGGTCCTGGGTTCGACTCCCAGGCGGGGTTGTTCTGGGTTCGACTACCAGGCGGAGCAGTCCTGGGTTCGACTCCCAGGCTGGGTGGTCCTAGGTTTGACTCCCAGACAGAGCAGTCCTGGGTTCGACTCCCAGGTGGGGCGATTCTGGGTTCGACTACCAGGCGGGGCGGTCCTGGGTTTGACTCCCAGGCACGGTGGTCCTAGGTTCGACTCCCAGGCGGGGCGGTCGTAGGTTCGACTTCCAGACAGGGCAGTCCTTGGTTATACTTCCAGGCGGGGCGGTCCTGGGTTTGACTCCCAGGTGGGGAGGTCCTGGGTTCGACTCCCAGGCGGGGCGAATCTGTGTTTGACTACCAGGCGGGGCGGTCCTGGGTTCAACTCCCAGGCGGGGTTGTTCTGGGTTCGACTCCCAGGCGGAGCAGTCCTGGGTTCGACTCCCAGGCTGGGTGGTCCTAGGTTCGACTCCCAGACAGAGCAGTCCTGGGTTAGACTCCCAGGCGGGGCGATTCTGGGTTCAACTCCCAAGCGGGGCAGTTCTGGGTTTGACTACCAGGCACGGTGGTCCTAGGTTCGACTCCCAGGCGGGGCGGTCCTAGGTTCGACTTCCAGACAGGGCGGTCCTGGGTTCGACTCCCAGGCGGGGTTGTTCTGGGTTCGACTACCAGGCGGAGCAGTCCTGGGTTCGACTCCCAGGCTGGGTGGTCCTAGGTTCAACTCCCAGACAGAGCAGTCCTGGGTTCGACTCCCAGGTTGGGCGATTCTGGGTTCGACTCCCAGGGGGGGCGGTTCTGGGTTCGACTACCAGGCGGGGCGGTCCTGGGTTTGACTCCCAGGCGGGGCAGTCCTAGGTTCGACTTCCAGACAGGGCAGTCCTTGGTTAGACTTCCAGGCGGGGCGGTCCTGGGTTCGACTTCCAGATAGGGCAGTCCTGGGTTAGACTCCACGGCAGGGCGGTTCTGGGTTCGACTCCCAGGCAAGGCGGTTCTGGGTTCGACTCCCAGGTGGGTGGTTCTGGGTTCGACTCCCAGGAAGGGTGGTTGGTGTCCTTTCTGTGTGGAGTTTGTTCTCCCTGCATCTGTGTATGTTTCCTTTGGGAGCTCCAGTTTCCTCCCATTGTGTTTGTGTGTCCACCCTACTGGTGCTTCCTCGCCTTTTGCCCTGAGAGAGCTGGAACAGACTCCAGCACCCCCCATGACTCTATTTAGGACATACAACACAAAAAAATGAGTGAGTGATGTTAAAATCTACCCAGATGTCTTCGAGATATTGTGAGGACATTTTGATAGTCGTCTGAGGCTAATTGCACTCTAAGAACCAAACGTGGCAGCTAGCAATTACTTTAAGCATGAAATTTTAAGAAAATAAAGTATTTATGGGGTCAGTGATAACAAAATGTCCCCAAAGTGTTGTAGGGACATTTAGCAGGCCTTCATTACATAATGTCCCATTAGGACATATATCTAGGGCCTGTGTAGAATGAGATATCATTAGAATTATGTTATAATGTAATTTAAAGGACGAATAGACTATTTATAGCCTCATTAATAAGAAAATGTCCCAAAACGTAGAGTTGCTGGTCCTCACAGGACACACAGTACACAAGTACAGTAGCATTTAGATGCACTCACAGAGAAGAAAAAGAAACACACACACACACACACACACACATACACATACACACACAATGTATTACTGCAGGCAGAGATGTGCTGGATCTGGAAGGTGGTGGAGATGTGATGGAGGATGTGTTTGACTGGGAAGCCGAGCGTGAAGATGCATCACTGTGACACTGCCGAGCGCCGGGATACAACTACACACCAGCCCATCGTGTAGCAAAGCGCAGAACATGTGCTCCAGTGTGTGATGTGGACACCAGGCGAGACGTGTGGAGTTCATGTGAAAGGCCTTGCATTCATTAGTCACAGAGAGACGATCTGGGGCTTTTTCTGGGACAGCTGGGACTCAGGAGACAAAGTGAACAAGAATTAATATTTACCTTTACACACACATCACTATTGATTCCACCTGGTTAAAAATGGTGTGCTGTAATTCAGACTTGTAAGGCAGATCAAGATTAACTCAGCTCGGGGCTCAGTTTGGGGAAGGGGTTTGCTGAATTGGTGCAAAAACAGAAGGTTTTTCTTCTTAATGTGCGGGACTGTAATGTATTTGCGTTCGAGTCGATAAACTCCGCTCTCAGTGTGACGTGGGAGGCGGCTGCTATGCAGAATAAGGAATTGCTTTTGCAGTTTGGAAGAAATGTAATTCATAAGGTTGTAACGAACTGCAGAGGCGAACGCAGGGCCCTGCAGAGCCAAAGCCCATTGTAGCCGAGAGAGAGGAACGAATACAGGCAAGAAAAACAGAATCTTTCAGCGCAGGATCGGACTCTCAGCCTGGAAAACATCTAAAATCTAAAATATTATTCTTCAGGATGTGGAGTGTAATGCAGAGTGCAGGAGAATCTCATTCAGCAATGCAAAATACTGCAGAGAACAGAAAGAGAAGAGAAGAGAAGAGGAGAGAAGAGGAGAGAAGAGAAGAGAAGGGTGGCGGTGGTCTAGTGGTAGGATACTTGCCTACGGACCTTTGGATCAAGAGGTCCCCGGTTCGAATCCCACCTCTAGCACTACCACCACTGGGTCCCTGAGCGAGACCCTTAACCCTGAATAGCTCCAGGGGGACTGTCCCTGTAATTAGGACATGTAAGTCGCTCTGGATAAGAGCGTCTGCTAAATGCCGTAAATGTAAATGTAAAAGAAGAGAAGAGAAGAATCTACATGAATGAAATTAACTGAGATTAAAAAAGATGATTTGAGAAGAGATAAGATAAGAAGAGAGGAGGGAAGGTGAAAGAAGAAAGGACAAGAATAGAGAAGAGAAGAGAGGAGAAGAGAAGAGAAGAGAAGAGAAGAGAAGAGAAGAGAAGAGAAGGGAAGGGAAGAGAGGAGAAGAGAAGAGTCTAGATGAATGAAATTAGCTGAGATTAAAAGAGATGAGACAAAAGGAGATGATTTGAGATGAGATAAGATGAGAAGAGAGAAAGGTAGAGACAAAAGAAGACAGGACAAGAATACAGAAGACAAGAGGAGAGGAGACGAGACGGGATGAGACGAGATAAAACAAGACGAGACTGAGCAGAGAAGAAGTTGTTTCCATAATGAGTAACGGTGAACTCTACAGAGAAGATGAGATGAGATGAGATGAGAGGAAAGAAGTTGAAAGAAAACAGGACAAAAATATAGAAGAGAAGAGAGGAAAGAAGATGAAAGAAGACAGGACAAGAATACAGAAGCTGAGAGGAGAGGAGAGAAGATAGGATGGGATATGATGAGACAAGACGAGACGAGAGTGGACAAGAAGAGACTAGAGAAGAAGTCGTTTCCATAATGAATAACTGTGAGCTCTGCACCCCTCACTGTATCTCATTTTAATGCGTTACAACAGAGCCTGGAGTTTATTCTCCTTTATTTTCGGGACCATCTGTCCTCTAGTGTTTTGTCCTCTTGCCGGTATATTTCATTTCTACATGATTATTTTCTATATATATAATTTACTAAATACTTCACAGTAAATACATCATTCATTCATAATTTAGAGTTACTGATTTATTTCTAATCAATGTATTGCAGGCGACACGGTGGAGCAGTGGGCGGAGCTTTCTCCTCATGATGAGAAGGTCCTGGGTTCGAGTTCCAGGAGGACCGTGTCCTTTCTGTGTGGAGTGGACGTGTTGTCCCCGTGTCCGTGTGTGTTTCCTCCTCCAGGAGATCCGGTTTCCTCCCACCGTCCAAAAACCTGCAGTTGGATCGGAGACGCTGAATTGTCCCCTTGGTGTGAGTGTGCGTTTGTGTGTCCACCCTACAATGGACCGGCGTCCTGTCCAGGGATAAACTCCAGCGACAAGACGAGCGGCTCAGAAAATGAAGAGAGAGAGAATACATTGATTTACTGAACAACTTACAGCAGATCCTGAAATACTCGGAAAAGTTACAGAGTCTCTAAACGTGCGTTTACTGAAAAAAATAATATTATATGAAAGTGAAAGTGACTACCCTTGTCACTGTGAAACGCAGCGCAGCACGACACAGCGAAACTCAACCTCTGCGTTTCACCCACACTCACGTGCAGCAGGGGGCAGCTATTGAAAGCGCCGGGGAGCAGTGACGGGGACGGTACCTTGCTCAAGGGTACCTCAGGGAAACCTACTGGTCTGGGATTCAAACCCACGACCTTCTGATCCTGCAGCCTAGTCCCTAAACACTAGAGCACCGCTTGCATTCATAGCTCGTTCATAATTTGCAGCATATTTTGAATCATGTATAGTATGTATAGAATCTTCGTAGTAGACGTTGTATCGTATCGTACAGAAGAGTGCAGCTGAAGAGTGAATAATAAGAGTGAATAATAATCCTGCAGTGTAGAGACGGGTCATTCAGTGAAGGTCATGGGAGACATGCTTCCATTGAAGTTTCTTCCTGAAAACAAGGCAGACCTACATGTGGACAGTCTCTCCTTTCATCAGCATCAAATGTTTACCTGGCAGCTGATACACGATCAATAGCTCTTTAATGTCATTTAAACAGAGGAGTCGAGGAAGAGGAGTGAAGCGGGAGTCGACTGGTGGAAGCTGTGCTTGTATTTTTAGAGGAACGCCTGGAGAGAAATTCCAATCACGCTTTTGTGAAGACACTACTGTCTGCACAGCTTTAGGGCAAAGGGGACATGGGCAATTATGCTGTATTAAACACACACACACACACACACACACACACACACACACACACACACACTAGTGAATAGTGAGATTAGCATGCCAGTGGTACAGAAAAAACTCATCGTACACACGCCGCTCCTGATCCGTCTCCGTGAGTCGACACACACACACAGCGGCTGCAGATTAAAACGATAAAAAATACATTAACAGATTACAAACAAAACAGCACGGTGCTTAATCTACACCTTCAGAGAGTTAAATGAAGAAAAACAGAAAGATCCCGCTTCGCTTTATGGGACAGGACTGCCGAGAGGAAACGATACATAGAAACAGAAGAACAACATCAAATAAAATGCATTTTAAACAAACAAACAAACAAACAAATCAGAAGGTAATGCAAAAGCTCATCTTCCAATGCTGGATCACATACACTGTAAACAAAGGACATAAAACAAAATGAAAAATGCTGAAGGAAGGACTTACCAACTTACTACGAGACATACTGCACTGTGCAGATGTTTTAGGCAGGTGTGATAAACGCTGTAAACAGAACGCTTTCAGAAATGGAAGTGTTGATCATTCAGTTTCATCAATCAACAAAATGCAGTGAATGAACAAAAGAGAATCTAAATCAGATCAATATTTGCTGTGACCACCCTTCGCCTTCAAAACAGCATCAGTTCTTCTAGGTACACTCGCACACGGTTTTTGAAGGAACTCGGCCGGTCGGTCGTTCTGAACATCTTGGAGAACTGAGCACAGATCTTCTGTGGATGTAGCTTCCCACATCCTTCTGTCTCTTCATGTGATCCAGACACACTGGATGATGTGGAGATCAGGGCTCTGTGGGGCCAGAAGAACTGATGCTGCTCTGAAGGTAAAAGGTAGAAACACCAGATATTGATCTGATTTAGATTTTTCTTTTGTTCGCTCACTTTGCATTTTGTAAATTGATCAATCATTATTGATATTTCTGAAGAAGCGTTCTGTTTTAGCATTTTTGTTTTACAGAGGCAGCGGTGTTCTAGTGCTGAGGGTGCGCATTGGAAGATTGTGGGACGATTCCCTCACAAGTAGGTTGCCCTGAGGTACCCTTGAGCAAGGTACCGTCCCCATCACCTCTCCCCTGCTGCCACGGTGTTTGTGTGCATAGGGTTAAATGCAGAGGTCCAATTTCTTGTGGTTCATGGGGTGCAGTGCTGTGACCTCACAATGACCAGGTTGTCACTTTCTTCACTTTTTCACAACTTTTGCACACTACTGTATCTGCGTAAGTGAAAAAAGTGAAAATGAAAGTGACAACTCTCGTCATTGCGCGGTCACAACACTATAATGGACACCTACATTTAATATACACTAGCACCACCGTGCCTTTAATCAGGCAACTATTAGAAAGCGCCGGGGGCAGTGGCGGGGATGTGCCTTGCTCAGAGGCCTCAGAGCAACTGCTGAGAGAATCGGGCTACAATCTTCGATCGAGGCGACTCTCTATTACTAGGCCACCACTGCATAAGCAAACAAATAAACTGATAAAAAATCGATCAGGAAATCGATAAATCGTTAAATAATGCCCTGAGCAACTCTGGACCATCAGCACTGTAGGAGAAACAGATAAATAAGCAAATATTGTAATATTGTGTGGGAAAAAAAAATTTTTATTCACGATCGTCATTATTACTTTATATCGTTTTATTGTATTATTTTTTTTATTATTATTTATCACAGTCAATTTGACTCCCACCCACATTCTGGACCATCTGCATTGTATACAATCTTCAGTTCCCAAAAATGAAAAAAGTAATTTCTGCGGTGCAGTGTGTATTATCTCTTTCCCCCTGCAGTCCTGCTCGAGCCGAGTGAGACGCTGTGAAAGCGAGTTTAAACGGACGGATGGAAACAAAGCTGAAAAAGGAAAAGGCTGAATAATAAACTGCGGTATATTTTAAGGGAATCTCAATTGGATCAGTTGTATTGCAGCCACGGATCAGCAGAGTTATGAACACGTTCTCATCAACGCTGCAGCCGTGAACCAGCCCAGCGTTCACTTCAGCTGACTTCTATTTTTACTGCTGCTGAAAATAAACACGTGTCCCAAATAACCGAGACGGGGCGTCCAGTTCCTGCAGTAACGGCCTTCTGATTGGATTCAGCACGGCAGTATAGACAAGATCGAGTGGCCGCTGTCAGAAACTCCCAACTGTCCCCACAAATTGGCCCCACTTTATCAGAAACACCTGCTTGCTTTTATTCACTGGCCACTTTATCGGAAACTCCGACCTTGAACTTCCACCCGTTGGCCAATTTATCGGAAACAAGTATTCTCCTGCTTATTTGGGTCCTTTGAGGAGCAATGCTTCATGCAGATTCCTAGAAAAGTGAAGAAGAAGAAGATGAAGCCTCGTCCATGTCCTCCCCGTCGTGAAGACGGCCCGGTCTGACCGCTGTTCCTCTCCTGAAATCCTCATTTTAATGCCGTTCAGTTGAAAGAGCAGTGGTTCTTCTGCCTTCCGGATACCGTATGCATTTCTTCCTTTTTAGGGTTCCCCCCAAGATGTGGATTCCTAAAAACTGATCCCAAATTTATTACTGTACATTAGCATGAAATAAAAAAAAAAGTCTAGAAATATGATAGAACAGAGGAAGGAATAAATTAAATTAAATTAAATTAAGTTAAGTTAAATCTTAAAATTAAATGTTATGTGATTCATACTAAATTGAAATCAATAAACCAATAAATAATAATTTCAAATAAGAATAATAAATATAAAATGTATTTACATCCCTTCTCATTGCCAGAATGTAAATGCTTCTGGTTCATTTAAGGTGGACCAAAAAATTAAAACAAGATTCAAACAAAAATAAACCCTTATCTCCATCTTCTGCCAAAAAATATGCTTCTTTTGTGTTTCACTCATTCTTGTGCAAAAGGCATAATTTCAGTTTTTATCATCTCTGAACCTGTCAAAAGTGCTATGGCCACCCTAAATCCATCATTTCCACAGTCGAACACATCCATGTCGCTGGGACGGAGGCTGGTTGACATAAATGATGGATCCTGGACCGAGTGAGGAGGGAGGTTTCTAATAAAGTGTCCCAGGAATGGAAAAGTGAATAACTTTGTTTGGCCGGATTAAGAACCCCTGGGCGGTTTTCAGTGCGGATCTTGCATCCTCTTCTCGTCCCTGTTACGGCGTGGGGAATCTGGAGAGTGGGTCTCCACGGAGGCGGACCTGGGGATTAAATCAGCTTAAGCAGGCCTGGGCTGAGCAGTCCCGAGCCGCGGATCCCATTATCCACTCACTCCTGTTGTGGGGAGGCGCTGAACCTCATTCATATTTAATGCCTGCAGATCAATTATTAAGGTGTGGAATCTCATCCTGTCCTCTGAAAACATCCGAGGAAGGGACATGTATCTCCTGGCACTTTTTTTCAGCCCTGCATCCCTCTTTTACATCATTCCTGTCGTTCTATGTGGAGGACAGCTCGGCTCTAAGCTCGCCAGACCAAATCAACAGTAAACATCTCGTTCTTCAGTCAGGATCTGGAAGAAAAAATATAAATAAATATAAATAAAAAAAAAATATATATATATAATAAATCTATAAAATGCAGCTAAAAAATAAATACATTTTATTGACCGCAGTTGCTTGTTTGTACAATTTTTAAATAAATATTTATAATAATATTACTTTTTGTATTATTTTGTTAGTGTTTACTAAATTGCCATTTTCCTGCCAGTCTAGGAGATCCAGTATGTCTCTTTGAAACTCAGCTATTCCCATTTGCTCCTTTACTGCCAAAAGTAAATAAAAAAGGATTTTTTGGACTGTAGATATTCATCTGGAACCTTTTACACGATCAGGTGATGTTTTCAAATTATTAAAAAAAAATAAGAAACAGCAGCATTTTGTCCTGACAATAATTGTTCTCTTTAATCAAACCTGCAGAGGTTTCAGTGATTTTATTGGTTGTTTTTTTCACAGTGTAGGATTTCTGAGTTAGCCGGATAACACCACTGGGGCAGTGGTGGTCCAGTGTTCAGGGCGTCGGCCACAGGATCAGAAGATTGTGGGTTCAAACCCCTTACCAGTAGGTGCCCTGAAGTACCCTTGAGCAGACACTGTCCACACGTCACTGCTGCCTAGAGACACATGGCTACCCACTGTTTACTATGGATTCGTCCACAGAGAGGTCAATTTTGTTGTGGTTCACTGTGTGCTGTGCTGTGACTTGCAATGACAAGAATAGTCACTTTCACTTTTTCAACTTAAGCTCAAAGTTGAGGATTCTCCTTTTGCACAGACTAGACTTTGGACCAATCTGGCTAAACTGCGAACCCCCACTTGGTGGAATCCCAGCCTCATCCATGTGGGTTTGTAATCATTTTGGAGATTGTCCCCACCTTAAACCCCGCCTCCTCCTTAATGAACCTGGATGTTTTTTGTAACCCCTCCCACTCCAGGTGTTTCTAATCCTCGTTCCGCCCCGTTTGACTGGGATTGTGATTCTGAGTCATTTTTTTGTGTTTATTTCAGATTTTGCTTCGCGATTTGGTTTCCTTGCTCACACATCCAGCCTCCAGCTCCTCCCAACATTCAATTTTTCAATAATTTGAAAGCTGACCTTTATACTCTGTCAGCGTGACCTTTAAGCAAAATGTAAAGGGAACTTTCCTTTTCAGCACATATATATATATATATTACAAAATTTAAAAAGACCAGCTGTCCTCTTTTAATGGGGAACTTTCCTGAAAAGATTGACAAATAAAAGTGGTAAAGCACTTCCTGTTTAATGGAAAACTATTCAGTTTTTTTGCTCGTTGTTTAGTGTTTTACAGATTTTGTTCATTCAAAGTTGCCTCAAAGGGGAGTACAGTTGCCTGTAAAGGGGAATACAGAAACTGTATTTCTTCTCATCTTGAGAGATTTCTATGGCAGCATGTTCTCTTTGAACTTTGTGATGTCATAAGTTGCCTGTGTTAGCTGAGTTGTTGTCTTCTGTTCAGTTTGTTCTCACCATTCTTGCTCATCTTCTTGCTTTTTTATTTGTGACACATGGTCCTCTGTGTTAGCCTTTCAGGTCCAGTTTGATTGGATTATGTTCATGCTTGTCTTAGGTCTTAGCTCTGTCGCTCTACACTTACGTCCATCTGTCCCTTTAAAACATTAAAGCCATAGGTGCTCTGTGCTGTGAGGGACATCTAGAGAACTTCTAGAGTTTGTTCATTTTTACCACTTTGAGGAAAAATCCTTGATAAATCACAAGGTGTGGTTCAAAGTTTTCCATGATGCTTTCTGTTTGTTGAAAGCCCAGGCAATTCTGGCACGATATGCGCCACAGCAGAGGTGGGAGGTTTGTGGAGAAGGGGCTGAAGATCAGAGCACACTGGGCTTCACGGAGGGAGGGGCTCGAAAGACACAGCAGCTCTAATGGACCGTTTCAGAAGGAGGATAAAAACAGGCCAGAAAAGGATGTACAGTGTAGGAAAACGACAAGAATGAAACTATTAACTCTATTAACTCTATAGAAGCATCAGAAAAATCTATGATAAACTCCCATGTAAATCCACAAATAATAAACACACACACGTGCACACACACATACATTATCTCACAAAAGTGAGTGCACCCCTCACAGTTTTAAAAATATGTCCTTATATATCTTTTGATGGGACGACACTGAAGATATGACACTTTGATACAATGTACAATAGTCAGAGTACAGCTTGAAAATAACTCAGACATTAATCTCTAAACCACTGGCAACAAAAGTGAGTTCACTCTTTAGTGAAAAAGGTCCACATTGTGCCCAAAGTGTCAGTATTTTGTGTCCACCATTATTTTCCAGCACTGCCTGAATTCTCTTAGGCATGGAGTTCACTAGAGCTTCCCAGGTGGCCACTGGAATCCTCTTCCACTCCTCCATGATGACATCACGGATCTGGTGGATGTTGGAGACCTTGCTCTCCTCCACCCTCTGTTAGTGGAAGCCCCACAGATGCTCAGTAGGGTTCAGGTCTGGAGACATGCTTGGCCAGTTCCTTTAATTGAGGCCGGTGGTAAGTCTTGGAGGTGAGTTTGGGGTCGTTATCACGTTGGAATCGAAAGCCATGCAGACCCGTTTGATGCAGTGTGTGGTGTCTGGTCTGAGCACTGACAGGCTGACCCCCCACACCTTCAACCTCTACAGCAAGACAAAAACTTCACACCTGGGCTTTCCTCAATTTCAGCAGACAGATCCACATGACTTACGGACTGCCAACCTTCGGTAGCTTCATTTCTCACCTGCACAGAACAGGTGGCAGATATGAGCTCCATCACTGTGTATGTGTGTGTGTGTGTGTGTGTGTGTGTGTGTGTGTGGCACTCAAGTGTGTGTGTTTGTGTGTGTGTTTGTGTGTGTGTGTGTGTGTAGGTGTGTGTGTGTGTGTGTGTGGGTGTGTGTTTGTGTGTGTGTGTGGGTGTGTGTGTGTGTGGGTATGTGTGTGTGTGTGTGTGTGTGGATGTGTGTGTGTGTAGGTGTCTGTGTGTGTGTGGGTATGTGTGTGTGTGTGTTTATGTGTAGGTGTCCTGTGTGTGTGTGTATGTGTGGGTGTGTGTGTGTGTGTGTGGGTGTGTGTTTGTGTGTGTGTGTGGGTGTGTGTGTGGGTATGTGTGTGTGTGTGTGGATGTGTGTGTGTGTGTGTGTAGGTGTCTGTGTGTTTGTGTGTGTGTGGGTATGTGTGTGTGTGTTTATGTAGGGTGTGTGTGTGTGTGTGTGTGTGTATATGTTTGTGTGGGTGTCTGTGTGTGTGTGTGTGTGGGTATGTGTGTGTGTGTGTGTTTGTGTGGGTGTATGTGTGTGTGTGTGTGTGTGTGGGTATGTGTGTATGTGTGTGTTGTGTGGAGTGTCTGTGTGTGTGTGTGTGTGTGTGTGTGTGTGTGTGTGTGTGTGTGTGTGTGTTTGTGTAGGTGTCTGTGTGTGTGTGTGTGTTTGTTTGGCCAGCTTTGCTCTTTTAAAGACAGCTTTGGGTTGCCAGGCAACAGCATCACACCAAAAGAAAGAGCTGGAGAGACACAGGGGAAGAAAGCAACAGAAATGGAAGAGAGAAAGGGAAATAAAACAGAGTGAGAGAAAGAGGAAAGATGCAGGGGAAAGGACAAAAGACAATTAATAAAAAGGACAAAGAAATAAAAAAAGAAACGGAAAAAGGCAGATTAGAAAATAAGGTGAATGAGTGAAGGAAAGAGATAGAAAAGAAGAAGAAAGAAGATGAAGAAAGTAAGAAAGAAGAAAAATTGAGAGAGAGAGAGAGAGACATGAGAGAGAAAGAGAGACAGAGAGAGAGAGAGAGAGAGAGAGAGACAGAGACAGAGAAGAAGAGAGAGAGAGAAGGAAATGAAAGAGAGAGAGAGAGAGAGAGAGAGAGAGAGAGAGAGAGAGAGAGAGAGAGAAGAGAGAGAGAGAGAGCGAAAGAGAGAGAGAGAGAGAGAGAGAGAGAGAGAGAGAGAGAGAGAGAGAGAGAGAGAGTTTAAAGCTACGTTCGTCTCAACGCTGGAGTGAATTAGAGAAGAAGGAACGAATGATGAGCCTAAAAAAGGGAAAATCATCTAAATCTGCATCATGAGCCTAAACTCAGCTCCTGTCCTGACGCTTTAATTTTGACTGAAAAGTCGAGAAATCCAGGGGATAAAACGGCTTTAATTGAATTTAACGAGTGTCTAAATGAATCTGAGCTCCTAACGAGTGTTTCTTTCCCCCTTTTTTGTAACACTATGTTAAAGAGTGTAAAACACACAGTAACTGCTTCAGCCGGGCTTCAGCACGCCGGAGACTCAGGCCAGCCGCAGTGCTTCTGTTAAAGCTGGGGTTAAAAGTTTAAGCTGATAGAAAGAGGTTGACGCTGCACCTTCCACAATACATTCAATAAATAAAAAAAACAGTAAAACCTGCAAGTGCCTGTAAATAATTAATGCAGGGAAGAAGAGAGGTTACCGCGCTGGAGCGGCGGAGGGTTTCCCAAAAGCCGGATCGGCTCCTCATACAAATGAGCGACTTCAAAGATCTCCAGAAAGTGCCAGGTGGAGAAACTTCGTCTGATTCCCCGACACAGAAACACTCACATCAGCAAAACTCTGATTGGTCCCAGTGCTCTGAAAAGGAGGGTGTGTGTGTGTGTGTGTGTGTGTGAGACAGAGAATGTGTGTGTGTTTGTTTCTGTACATTTTTCTCTGAAAAGACAGGAGGTGGAGCTGAAGGTGTCAGAGATAAAGATGCTGAGCTCTGCATCGGGAGGGACGAGGATGGACAGGATTAGGAACGACTCGATTAGAAGGACAGCTCAGGTCGGCCGGTTTGGAGACAAAGTGAGAGAAGTGAGACTGTTGCTTTGGACATGTCCAGAGGAGAGACGAGGAAAGTATCAGAAGGAGGATGTTGAAGATGAAGCTGCAAGGAAAGAGGAGAAGAGGAAGGACAAGAAGAAGTGCACTTCAAACTGAAAGGCGGGGACGCGCTCAACAGGTCGCCAGTCCATTGCAGGACAGACACGCAAGCACACTCACACCTAGAGGGACAATTTATCATCTCCAGTCCAGGGAGAACATGTCCACTCCACAAAGAACATGTCCTGCCTGGACCTTCTCACTGTGAGGCCACCCACTGGACCCCTCTGAGTGACGGTCTTCAGGGCTGTGATTCATCTGTACGGGACACTAGAGCCTTGAATGCTTCTCCAATGTCCCTCTTGTCCCTCCACGCAAACTGACCAGCAAGCGACGTAAACTCCTCCACCTTCACTCTGTGCGTCGCACACGACCAGTAAAAATTCACAAATTATTTGAAGTGAAAGTGACTTTGTCCTTGTGGACACAGTAAACCACAACCAAACACACCCTCTGTATTTCACACACACACACTGTCCAGCAGGGGGAAGACATATCCAGCACCCGGGGAGCAGTGATGGGGACGGTACCTTGTTCAAGGGCTTTTCAGGGCCACCTTCTGGTACAGGAACTGAACCCATGACCTTCCCATCCTGCCGCCGTGTCCTTAAGCACTAGGCCGCCGCTTCCACCGCGAGGAGATATTTTTGTCCTGTTATTTTAAAACAAAACTTTTAATTAACCACATAATTGTAACACTTCAAAGGCTCTTGAAAGATCAGTAAAAGAGCACGATTTTGCAATATTGTTCATGTTCGTCTGTCACTATATTTCAGATATTGTCGCTCAGGCAACCTGAAGCGTGTGTCGTGTTAATGTTGATTATTTAATTCTCTCAATTACTGAACTGCACGAGGGAGAAATGTCATTAAAACAGTCGTACGATGGCTTGTCTTCCAGGAGATCACGACGGTGGTAATGTGATGAAATTTGGAGTCGAGAGCACGTCTGTGATGAGCCGTGGAGTCTGGGCAGGACAGAAAGTGAGAGAAAGAGAGAAGACAAGGGACATTCAGACCCCGTCACATGTCTTCGCACTCCAGATCCACCGAGACAGAGCCCGAGTCTCCGCCAAACCCACGCGTCCACTTTTGTCCTGTTCACAAACATGACTAAACCTCTTTCCCTCTCTCGCTTTGAGTTGGGTTGCCAGATTCACTCACTCATTCTCATGAAGCAACTGTCAAAACCACCTTTTCCCAGTTCAGTTCACTCTGGGAACATTCCTCCCCCCCGTGAGTCACGTCGGTCACAAAAACATGCTGTTCTCCTGGTTCAGGTCCAGCTCCAGCCAGTTCCTCCCTCATAATCCCTCCTTTTTGCTGCTCCTTTATGCGAGGATTCAACAGCTTTAAATACCAAATTAGCCGCACACTCACAGCTCAGACTCCAGCAGTGGGCGGCCAAAGTGTTAAAGTGATTCATTTTCGTGATAAACACTTTCTTTTTTTGTCCTCTCCCTCTCTCTCTGCCTTTTTTTATGCCTCTCCCAAGAACTGGAGCACACTTTCAGAAAGATGACTTCCTCAGCGAATATTCCTTTAATGCTTCTGCTTTTTTTCTTTTTTTTTTTTTCCAAACAATGAAACTGTAGCTCATTTTTAAACAGCCTCGTTCTGACTTTATTTTAAGGGCTGGGGTGTGTCTAGTACACACACACACACACACACACACACACACACACACACACTGTCATTTTTAAAGTGAAAGTGACTATTGTGTCATTGTGAAAAGCAGCATAGCACAACGAAATTCAACCTCTGCGTTTCACCCACACACACACGTGCAGCAGGGGGCAGCTATTGAAAGCACCCGGGGAGCAGTGACGGGGACGGGACCTTGCTCAAGGGTACCTCAGGGCAACCCACTGGTGAGGGAATCGAACCCACAATCTTCTGATCCGGGGCGACTCCCTCACCACTAGACCGCCGCTATAATTTTATAAAACATGGTTTAAAAAAAGGTTCCTCATCAAGGGTCTCAGACTCAATTTCCTTGGATGTATTCACCAGTGGATTCTCTCCAATGAGGGACCAGCAGTAAAATTGCAAGGGAAAACATTGCAGCATATTATTTAATCAAAAATCAACTAATTAACATACACAGTGTTGCTTGAAACTTTTGTTTGATCCACAGCGGATCAACCGTCTCCATTTCTTCCGGTCCTCTGCATCTTCCTCCTTCAAACTGACCACCTGTATGTCCTCTCTCTCCACGTCCATAAACCTCCTCTTTGGTCTTCCTCTTCTCCTCTTTCCTGGCAGCTCCATCTTCAACATCCTCTTTCCAATATAATCCTCATCTCTCCTCTGGACACGTCCAAACCAACGCAACCTTGCTTCTCTGACTTTGTCTCCAAGACGTCCAACCTGATCTGTCCCTCTAATATACTCATTTCTAATTCTGTCCATCCTCGTCACACCCAACGAACATCTCAGCATCTTTAACTCTGACACCTCCAGCTCCGCCTCCTGTCTTTACGTTACCGTCTCCAACCCGTACAACATAGCTGGTCTCACTACTGTCCTGTAAACCTTCCTTTCACTCTAGTTGGTACCCGTCTGTCACAAATCACTCCTCCACTCTTCTCCACCCATTCCAACCTGTCCTCTTGTTTCTTACTCTTCCTTTAAAACATGACCTACTTGTTCAACCAGCTGCAACATCCAGAGGAGGACGGGTTTCCCATTATGTCTGCAGTTCCTCCAAGCATTTTTTTTTTCCCCCTCAGTTGCTCATTAAAGGGCTGCACACTTTCTAGAAAGCTGATTTGGGACAAATAAAACAGAACTGGATTGCATTCATTGAGAGCCGTAGTGGTGCTGGGTTTATGGTCGTGGAGGAGGAATCGTTTCAGCAAATCACATCCACATTGAACAGAGACGGTTAACCACAGATTAACCACAAACCCGTAAAACACACAGAGCTAGTAAAACCATGCACTGTACAAGTGTGCGGCGTTTCTGCTGGATGTAACTGGTGTTTAATAATAATAAATATAATTATTAGAATAATAATTACAGTTAAAGTAATTTATTGAACCTTTTATTTGTTTAAAGCAACATAAAGTGCTTTACAGAAACAGCAAAGAAAGAATAACAGTTCAAAAGAAATACTAGATAGCAGGCCCAGTGTTCGATTCCCAAGTGGGACGGTCCCGGGTCCTTTCTGTGTGGAGTGGATGTTCTCCCGTGTGTGTTTCCTGCAGGAGCTCTGGTTTCCTCCCACCATGCACGACTGGTGGACTGCAGATGCTAAATTGTCCACCAGGTGTGTTTTTGCTCGTTTGTCTTCCCCGTGACGGACTGATGACCTGTCCGGGGTGTCCCCACCTTTCCTGTAAGAGCTGGGATAGCTCCCTGATCTGGACAAGTGGCTCAAAAAATGAGTGAGCGAGCAGCCAGAAGACAACACCTGTGAAAAGTATCTGCTCCAATCTTCCTCTAAATTCCCTGTGATAATCTTGTAGGACGTCCCGAGTAAAGTTGATCCACCCGGCAGGGATTTATCACTCTTTTCTCTGCATTCGCCACACCGGAAAGTTCCAGCGCTTTCAGTAAACACTATAAAATTTCCGGCAAGGGCACCTTTTAGCTGATTTCTCCTCACTTTATTTGTTGTCCATGATTGCTGTTGTTTGGTAAGTGCAGATTACAGGCTGGCGAGTGGAAAAAAACGCATCTTTGTGTCCAAAATTGGGGCAATTTTTCTGATAACTGACTTCCCTCTTACCTCTTCGCCATAACAATCTTTCCATTTTGCAGACGGAGACCCTCTTTATGATAAGCCATGGTATGAAATCTCCAAGGTATCTCCACCCAGGAACCACTTTTCCACCAAAAAGAAGGAAAATCTTTCCACCTGTAGAAGCAGAAGGGCGTTTTTACAACGGCCTCCTGACGGAGATAAGAGGAGAACCGTCTCTCCGGCGTGATTCATCGTTCCAGAAGTTTGAGGAATTAGACATTCAGGGTTAGAGCCGAGGAATTAGGCAGATAAGGACTTCCTGCCTTTGAGCGGCGAGCTCAAATTTATGCAGATACTCCGGGAATCCGAAGTAAGAGCTCGGCTCGACTCCGAGCCCAATTAGAAAGCGCCGTCCATCCGTCCTCATCCTGCTTTTAATTGGAATTGTTTGGAAGAGTGAGGTTTACACGCGCAGGTAATGGTGACTTTGGGAATCCATCAGCGTCGTGCCGATCGAGAGTGTTAAATATTTATGAGAAGCCGAGCTGTCTGAGGATACAGATGCCTCCCCGAGCAAATCAGCTGAAAATTGCACATTTCTACTGTCAAAGTATTTCTGTCATACTTGTCATCCCTTTTTTTCCTCCCTTTTTCTCTTCTCCATTTCCAGAAAGGCCATTATGTAAATCAGATCGATGGAAAAGAGAAAAAAAAGATTTGTATCAACACTTTGGGACGCTAAATCGCTTATTTGCAGGTGCAGGAAAGGCCTGATTGACGTGTGTGGATCTTAAAGTTCTTCGCTGGTTGAACATCGGTTTGTCCTCAGACTCGTCTCCGTCTCAGCGGCTCAGACGAATGAATGAGGCTGAAAAATGAGATTTCTATAATTTTCAAAAAATGATCTATTCTTCTTTTATGGTCACAGGTTTCTTCCTTATAACTTGCTACTCATTTTTACTTTTTTTTTTTTTAAACTTCTCCATTTTTCCAGTTTTCACTCGTAGGTTTGGAGAGGAAATTAAAGAGCAGGATTGGTGACGTTCGGTTCCAAACAGGAGGGAGAAACACCCTTTAATGTGCAATGTTTTCATGAACGTGTGTGTGTGTGTGTGTGTGTGTGTGTGTGACTGTTGAAAACAGGTTATCTGTTCTGATCAGAAGCTTCATTATTAATCAATGAGCAGCAGGAATCAAACACATCATACACTCTTCAGACTAACCCAACATCGTGTGTGTGTGTGTGTGTGTGTGTGTGTGTGTGTGTGTGTTAGTACTATGCTGAACGACAAAGTACAGACAACAACAAAGCAAAAGAAAGCATGGATAGATATAACATGAGTGAGAAAGAAAGAAAGAAAGAAAGAAAGAAAGTGAACATGAGAGAAAAAAGAAAGGACAGAAGGAAACAGTGAAATTTAAGAGAGAGAGAGAGAGAGAGAGAGAGAGAGAGAGAGACAGAGAGAGACAGAGAGAGAGAGAGAGAGAGACAGAGAGAGAGAGACAGAGAGAGAGACAGAGAGAGAGAGACAGAACAAGAAGGAAAATAAGAAAAAAAGAAAAGTGAGAAAGATGGAAACAGAGGGAAAAGTTCCTCCAAAGTACAAAATGAGGAAAGAGACAGAAGGAGAACTAAAGGAAGGAGAGCATGATTGAGAAAGGAAATAAGTGGTGGAGGAAATAGAGAATGAAAGACAGAAAGAGAAAGGCTGAAAGAGGAGTGATTGGTGCCTGTTTGTTCACTCGGAGACGATAAGAAGTGTTTTGTTGGTTTTAAGGACCGGGGCTGAAATCAGGAGTGAAAGAAGGAGGGAAGAATAAAGTGGTAAAAAAGAGAAAACAGGCCTCAGAGTGAAAAGAAGGATTTTATTTTTCCCAAAACTGCAGAAACTGAAACTCAGAAGCACAGTTCCAGCAGGAGAGGCAGGTCCTGAAATCAGGCGAGGACAAATGGACAATAAAAGGACAATTTTCCCCATCAGCTCGAGCGAAGCTGATGTTCAATTCTGTTTACAATTTTATCATTTCATAAACAAATTATTTAATGTACCATTTCTTTATTTGTTACCCGTTTTGAGTGACTAGCAGAATCCCAGACATGTCCTCGGGTCATAGCAGACGATAAACCTCAATGTGTGTGTGTGTGTGTGTGTGTGTGTGTGTGTGTGTGTGTGTGTGTGTGTGTGTGTGCGTGTGTGTGTGTGTGACAAACGAAGCCCGTATTAAATGCTAATCTTGTTCAGACATGGGCGGCGGCCCTCTAGTGTTTAGGAGCTAGAACCCAAGATCAGAAGGTCACGGGTTCAAATCCCAGGCCATGAGTAAGGTACTGTCCCCATCAGTGCTCCCCGGCTGCTGGATATGTCTGCCCCCTGCGTGCGCGTGTTAAACACAGAGGATGTGTTTGGTTTTGGTTCACTGTGTTCACGAGGACAAATGGTCACTTTCACTTTCACTTTGGTTATGTAGCCCATTAACTGCTGCGATGAATTAACGCGTTTCCAAAACGGAGGCGGTTTTGCTGGAAATATGAGATCAAAGAGAAAATAAAGCAACGTATTCCATCTGTCTTCACTTTCACTCTATTATTATGTCTGCAGTGAAACTGTAAAAATCAATACACACACACACACACACACACACACACTCTTATGCAGCTGTGTGTGCTGAAATATATATGAGCTGAATCATGCTGCATGGTTTGGGGGCTTTAAACCACTTTTAAACATCCAGATCTTCCTTCAAAGGATACACCACCACCCCAAATCACTCCAAACGTCTGCCGTTTGTCTACTGATTATTACGATGCAGCTCCAAAGAGTGATCAGCCATAACGTTAAAGAACATCTCCTTGATGGTTCCACCTCTGAACAGCTCTGAACCTACAAGTCCTCTGAAGGTGGGCTGTGGTTTCTCCACTGGCAGATCCTTTAAGTTGGGAGATGGATCTTTTCACTGCACCAGATTGTCCAGCAGATTCCACAGATGCTGGATGGGATTGTAATCATGGAGACGCTCTGGAGATGCCTAGTATTCCTGAGCAGTGTTTGAAAGTCCTGCTGAAAGAGGACACTGCCTCTAGGGGACACCGTCACCATGAAGGGGGAACTTGGTTTGCAACGTTTAGGTGTCAAAGCTACGTCCACCTGAATGCAGGATCCAAGGTTTCCCAGTAGATCATTGTCCAGGGTGTCACACTGCCTTCGCCGGATTCTGGATTCCCATAATGCACCTTGGTGCCATCCCCAGGTAAGGAGGCACAACTAACTGTCCACATGATGGAAAAGAAAACGTGATCCATCAGACCAGCCTAAATTCTTCCAGTTCTGAGGTTCATTGTAGGAGATTTTCATGGTGGACATGGGTCAGCATGGGCACTCTGACCAGTCTGCAGACCCAGTTTGTGGAGCTCTTCTGTTGTTGGACCAGAGGAGCAAACCTTACTCCCAATCAAAAAGCCTTGGGTGCCCAGTACCCTGTCTTACCATCTATCCATCATTCAGAAGGATCTTTCTTTCTTCTTCTTCTTTCAGCTGCTCCCATTAGGGTTTGCATCCATCTCCATGTCTTCCTGTCCTCTGCATCTTCCTCTTTCACACTGTCCCCCTGCATGTCCTCTCTCACCACATCAATAAACCTCCTCTTTGTCCTTCCTCTTCTGCTCTGTCCTGTCAGCTCCATCCTCAACATCCTTCTTCTGATCTTCTCCTTGTCTCTCCTCTGGACATGTCCAAACCAACACAGTCTCATTTCTCTCACTTTCCCTCTAATAAGCATATCCTTAATCCTGTCCGTGCTCGTCCTTCCAGACACAAAATTAGTAGCTTTGACTCTGACACCTCCAGCTCCACCAAACCAAGAGTATCACTGTCTCCAATCTGTATAACATAACTGGTCTCAGTATCACCCTCTGAACCTGATCTGTTCTCTCATCTTCTCCTCTCTTCCACATTCCTCGTTACTTTGAACTGTCCATCGCTTTACATTTGCGGCATTAACAGACACTCTTATCCAGAGCGACTTCCATGTCCTAACTGCAGGGACAGTCCGCCCTAGAGACACTCAGGGTTAAGGGTCTTGCTCAGGAAACCCGCGGTGATAGCGCTAGAGGTTGGATGCGAACCCGTGACCTTCAATCCATCTCTAGCCAAGTATCCTACCACTAGACCACCACCACCACCCCAAACTCCTCCACCTTCAACACCTCTACTCACAGCATCCTAACCACTCCGCTGTCCTCCCACTCACTCGCAAGAACTGTTTCTTAGTCTCACTAATTTTCATCTCTCTCCTCTGTAGAGCAAATATAAAAGATAAATACAATAGATTTTAATGATTAGAACATTTCTTTTTATCTGCAGACACAGCTAGGACTGTGAAGGACTGAAAGACACTGTCCAGAGTGTGTCTGGAGCTGCAGATGGTTACTAATCACTTTGGAAAAGAGGGATCAGCAGAATCAAATTGCTGACTTCTGGTGTCTTTACTTTTTATTTCTTTATTTGTTGCCAGTTTTGAGTGACAAACAGAATCCCTGTAGATACCCTCAGGTCATGAACAGGCTAAGACAATAAAACTCAGCGTGTGTGTGTGTGTGTGTGTGTGTGTGTGAGAGAGAGAAAGAGAGGATGTTTGTCTCTGTATTCGTCTGATGGACAGACTAAGCAAGTTAAAAAATGCATCACAGAGCATTTAGTGGGGAAACAGGGACCAGTCCAAAGGCACAGTCAACCAGATCACACGAAAGTTCAGAGAGAAAATGATAGTAGTAATAAATGAAATTTTTTTTCTCATCAAAACATTGTAGAAGGGAGTAATTCTATCCCAGATGAGGGTCCATATTGCGGCCACCTCATGTCACATTTCATTCTCCTCACATATCTGATCCTGGGTCAGAGGATAGAGTGTTATTTTCTTGGAAATTGCTCTCGTGAAGCTTGCGCCTCCACAGTTTACATGCACAACAGGGGTTCAGTATTATGTAGTTTGTATCTAGTTTGGCTTTGTTTAGCCTGATTCAAGCCTCCAGTGACTCACACACAAAGCTTTGGGAAGAGATGTCCCTCATGTCCAACCTTCAGCCTGTCTAGACATGAACTGCTGATGGCTTTTGCACTGGTACCAGGAACTGATACCAAGAGTCTGATGATGAAAGTGAAAGTGACTACCCTTGTCATTGTGAAAAGCAGCACAGCACAACACAATGAAATTCAACCTCTGCGTTTCACCCACACACACGTGCAGCAGGGGGCAGTTATTGAAAGCACCCAGGGAGCAGTGACAGGGATGGTACCTTGCTCAAGGGTACCACAGGGCAACCTATTGGTGAGGGAATCAAACCCACAATCTTCCAATCTGGGGCAAAACTCCTCAACCACTAGATCACCGTCCCCCCGATGATCTGATCGAGAAGACAGTGGACGGTGGACTATATGGTCAGGAATCCCCCATGGTCCCTCCACCAACCTGTGGGCAGCTTTTCCCTTCTCCATGAAGTGAAAGTGAAAGTGCACACGGTCAGCCTTTAATCCAAACATATTGTTCGGCAGAGGGCAGCCATTTCCATCGCCCGGGGAGTAGTGATGGGGACGGTACCCTGTTCAACGGTACTTCAAGGCAACTTTCTGGTCTGAGATTCGGAACCCATGACCTTCTGATCCTGGGACCTAGTCCTTAATCACTAGGACAGGCTCATTATTACCCCAGTGCAGTGGTAACATCTGGGTTAATTGACTCGTTAAGGGGCCATAACGACTCATTAAGTGGGCTGCAGTGGGCTAGTGGGACTAGGCCTCAGGATCGGAAGATTTTGGGTTTGAATCCCTTACCAGTACGTTGCCCTGAGATGCTCTGGAGCAAGGTACCATACCCATCACTGCTCCCCGGGTGCTTTTAATAGCTGCCACCTGGTTTGCGGTTTAAAAGCAGAGGTGTAATTTCGTTGTGTTTCACTGTGTGCTATGTCGTGGTTCACAACGACGGGAACGGTCACTTTCATAATAAAGCATTTAATTGGGGCCTGATGTCAATAAACTGGACAATTTCAGGTCAGGAGCAATACAAGGACCAATGGTTTCTAATAAGGATGCCCTCAAAAACTACATTGTCATGGGGCTCTGAATTTTATGTAAAAATCTCTGTGCTTCATTTTGGCTGGATACATGATTAAATCACAAATGATAAAAATACGTAAAATGATGAAAAGAAATTATTATTGCAGTTTTGAAATACGTGAGCACCACCTTCTCCAGCGGTATACCTCTCACTCTTACCGGCCTCCCAGACTCATGCGAGGGGCCGAGCTGCAAAGCCGAAAGTGGATGGAGAACAGCTGAGTCACGCGTTCGAGATGAGGACCGGGTCGGACAAGGTGGACTCCTCTGTCGACTGAATGAATTATGAGCGCAGAAGAGCCACTCACTCCGGCAGAACTTGACCTCAACTTTCCTGACATCCAGCCCCACGAATTAAGACCCTGCTTATCGAGACGCTGCAGAGAAACCAGCGTTGTCAACAAACCTGGAGACACATCACCTCAACCTTCATCTCCACTAGATACACAAGGCTGCCAAATTCAGACTGACTTCTACATCTGCGCAGATCCACCTACACTCATTTATACAGAGCTTCTATAGCTTGACATTAAGGTTAAAAGACATGGCAGATCTATTTATTTGAATGAATTAAAGAAAATAATTTTTATTATTATAATAAAAGTGTTTCTGTGAAAGAAGAGTAGCATGGTGGTGCAGTGGGAAGCGCTGTCACCTCACAGCGAGAAGGTCCTGTGTTTGGTTCCCAGCGGGACAGTCCGGGTCATTTCTGTGTGGAGTGAACATGACCCGGCGAAGACATGTTGTCCCCATGTCTGTGATAAATTGTCCCCCAGAAGTGAGTGTGTGTGTTTGTCCTGTGATGGACTGGCGACCTGTACAGGGTCTGGACCCTGCAGTGGACCGTCGCAAAGCTGTGCAGAAATGCTGGCGCCCCTTCACATTAACATGGATCAGCGCCGCCGTTTAGCCACTGATATTAATCACTACCAGCTATTAAAACTATTATTCACCTGCAGCTGCACAGACTCTTGGAGACAAAGGGAGAGAAGGGAGACTGTGTTGGTGGAGGAAGAGACACAAGGAGGACATCAGGAGAAGGATGTTGGAGCTGTCAGGAAAGAGGAGAAGAGGAAGGACAAGGAGGAGTTTATGAACATGGTGAGAGAGGACATATAGATAGCAGGAAGACATGGAGATGAATGATCCAGTTTGGGGATGCTTAATGAGAGCAGCTAGAAGAAGAAGAAGAAGAAGAAGAAGAAGAAGAAGAAGCGGTCTCTCTCTCTGTTTTTCTCTCTCCACGACCCACATGTTTCAGACCGGTGAAGGATTTTAGTTACTTAAAAGATTGTATATTTTTACTCTCCCACGTTAACCAGAGAGTCACAATCTCGAAGATCCTTCTGTCACGTGGCGGGGGGCGGGGCTCGCACACAGGTGCCCAGCGACCTCGCTGGCACCGGCGCGTTACAGATGCCCCTCCCCAAAGGCGCCTACTCCGGGGCGCCCGATCCCGCCTCCTCCAAGGCAGGATCCCCCCGGCACCCCGGAAACTCGAGAAAACCCGGGAGAACCAGAAACTCGAGAGAGAGAGAAAAAAAACACAAAACACAAAGAAACCCAAGAAACTCGAGAGAGAACAGAAACACAAAAACTCGAGAGAGAGAGAAAAAAAAAAACACAAAACACAAAGAAACCCAAGAGACTCGAGAGAGAACAGAAACAGAACCCAAAAAACCCGGGAGAACTAGAAACTCGAGAAACTCCGCCGCCTCCGCGGTGAAGCCGGAACCCCGTGAGCACCTCCCAGAGCAGACACGCGAGCCGGAATCGCAGACCCGCATCCGCAGGGCCTACGTGGGAGCCAGCTCCCGTGCCCCTCCCCAAGGAACTCACGGTCCGCGACGTCCCCTTTCGGGGGACGGCGTCGTACTGAACTCCAATGACTCAGTGAGCACACCTGCAAGGACCCGCGTCCTGCTCCGATTCACTGAGTCATTCTGTCACGTGGCGGGGGGCGGGGCTCGCACACAGGTGCCCAGCGACCTCGCTGGCACCGGCGCGTTACACCTTCATGATGTTTAACCGAGCAAGAGCGCGGGAGAGTAATCCTTCATACAGTTCTTCATATTTCTGTGCTTTTCCTCTTCTTCAGTGGATCGTCTGAGCAGGTGAAGCACTGAAATATTCAGCAGCAGGATTGAGGAAACCCTGATGCACAGAGGAGTGAAGTCCTTCATCTGAATCATTTCATCATTTCATCACCGTTTCTGCAGCTGTGCTCCCCCTTTTCAGCTGGAACTACTCTCACATCAGTGTTTCCCAGTTCTGACACACACACACACACACACACACACACACACACACACACACACACACTATATAACCCCACCTTAATCTGGATGTTTTCTTATCGTTCTACAAAAAACTTAATTGACTTTGCAATTAATAGGTCTGTCAGACAAAAAATTGGGTCGTTAATTGTGATTCATTGCATTTGTTCACCAAACACTTTATCTTTAGCCTTCGCCACTGCTTTGTTCACCCTGCGGTTCCTCTCTACTTTCTTCTTCTCTCTGACTGTCCCATTCTTTCTTTGTCTCCCTCTTCTTCTGTATACACTCCTGGATTTCTGGGTTCCACCACCAGGTTTCCTTCTCCTCCTTCTTCCTTCCAGATGTCACACCAACATCGCCTCTGTTCCCTTCGCCAACATCTAAAAATCTGCACCAATCATCACTCTCTCTCCCCTGGGTACACTCTCTATCACTTCATCTAACTCACTCCAGAATTCCTCTTTCTCTTCCATCTCACAACCAACTTGTGGAGCAGAACCACTAACAACATTCATTATCACACCTTCAGCTTCCAGCTTCAAACTCATCACCCTCCCTGACACCCTCTTCACTTCCAAAACACTCTCCACACACTCTTCCTTCAGGATAACTCCTCCCCCATTCCTCCTTCCATCCACACCATGGTAGAACAGTTTAAACCCTCCTCCAGTACACCTGGTCTTACTACCCTTCCATCTCGTCTCTCACTCACAGAAGATCAACCTTCCTTCTCTCCATCATATCAGCTAATTCTCTTCCTTTACCAGTCATGCTGCCAACATTCAGAGTTCCTCCCTCACTTCCACTCTCCTCTCCTTCTTTCTCTCCTCCTCCATCTGGACATGCCTTCCTCCTCCTCTTCTTCTTCTCCTTCATCCAACAGTAGTCCAATTTCCACCAGCACCCTGTAGGCTAACAGCACTGATGGCGGTCGTTGTTAACTCAGGCCTCGACCGATCCGGTATGGAAGTCTGTTTCAGGGTCCGCTTATTGATTTGGCAAAGTTTTACACCAGATGCCCTTCCTGACGTAACCCTCCCCATTTATCCGGTACTGGGACCAGCACGAAGAAATAAACTGGCTAGTGCATCCCTAGTGGCTGGGTTAAACACATGATTATATTAATGCTTTAAATTAATCCATGAATCCATGTGAAGAATCATTATATTATATAATATATTGAATGTAAGATAATATAACTATGTACAAACATACAGTTGTATTATTTTTTTTATATTTAAATTTAAATCCTACATCCATCTTATAAGCGGTGGATAGCTTTATTATTAACTCTTAGATTATTATAACTGTTACATTTTAATACATTTTTAATCGATTCATTGCATACACAACAATAACTTTATTGAAATCTAAATCACTTGAAAGTTAAATTCAGCGAAGATAGAAATAAAGAGAAAAGATCATTTTAGGCAAATATCCCGTATGGGTACCTGGGAGATTTACCCCTGTGAAGCGCTTGATAATGACTTGATACGCCGAGTCAAGTGGGAAAAGCCTGAATTGCTTTCGGGATCAGTTTTCGAGGAGAACACATGCATTTTCTGTCCAATAACAAGGAGGAGTGCAAAAATGACCGGTGGGACCTTGGCTTTTTCTCAGAGACTCGCATGAATTCTTCATGTCCTGAGGCACAGGACGCATCTGTCTGGGAGAATCCTGATAGACGTGTAAAATCACAGCGTCCTGAAATATTCATTAGTGCTACCGCTCGCTCTCATGAGAGACACGCATGCATTACCTCGCCTGCTACTTTATTAACCGTGGATGTTTCCTCACCATCTGTCCTTCAAACTGTATGCATTTCTTCCCAGCATTAATTAGGCACATGATATTTTGTAAAGTAACAATACAACAGATGCCACGAAGCCTTTAAACGTATACAATTAGAGCATTTTTCCCATCGTCACCAGTTCTGCAACGTAGGATGATCGCTTAGGTCGTCTCCCGGGATCTAGTGAAGAGTAAACACGACTGAAATGCCAAAAACTCTTCCTTTTCTTTACCAACTTCACTCTGTTTCGCTCATTTTTATCACCGATGCCGTAAGGGAAATGGCCATGGGATCGGAAGATTGTGGGTTCAAACCCCTTACCAATAGATTGCTCTGAGATACCCTTGAGCAAGGTACCGTCCCCGTCACTGCTCCCCGGGTGCTTTCAATAGCTGCCCCCTACTACACGTGTGTGTATGGGTGAAACGCAGAAGTAGGGGCAGCGGTGGTCTAGTGGTGAGGGAGTCGCCCCGGATCGGAAGGTTGTGGGTTTGATTCCCTCACCAGTAGGTTGCCCTGAGGTACCCTTGAGCAAGTTACCGTCCCCATCACTGCTTCCTGGATGTTTTCAATAGCTGCCCCCTGCTGCACGTGTGTGTGGGTGAAACGCAGAGGATGAATGTCACTGTGTTGTGTTGTGCCGTGCTTCGTTTCCAAATGGGGGTTGTCACTTTCACTTTCGGCTGCCGTTTGGGACGCACTGTTTTTATGGCATCGCTGGTGTTTGTCCGAAGTTTAGCCGACATTTGTAGTGGATGGTAAGTCCGGGGTTAGTCCTCCTGTGTCCTAAACCACAGCCACAAGTCTGCGCCACCTTAAGGTATCATTTTCATTAATTTGGCAGAGGCTAGAGTGCAGTAAGAGCTTTACATGAACATTAAACACCATTTAAAGTGAAATAAAGTATAAAAAACAAAAATTTAAAGATTAAGGCGTGTAAGGGGCTTCTGAAAAGTAAAGAGGGACACCCCTGTTCCCTGACAGTACATGTGTAAAAGTGAGCAAAATGATTATAAAATGATGATGAAGGGAGGGGAAGACTGAAAGGGTGGTAGTGAGACCAGCTATACTATCCGGGTTGGTAACGGTGATGAAAAGACAGGAGGTGGAACTGGAGCTGTCGAGTTAAAGATGCTGAGATTTGCATCAGGAGGAACGAGGATGGATGGGATTTTTGTTAATCAGGAGGAAGCTCAGACTTCAGAGTGTCTGTCATGACTGTGTGAAGACCAGGCTGGTGGGAAGTTCCTCCTGGTGAGCGTCCTTGTAAAGGACGTCTTTGAACACACTCACTTCAAGGTCCCACTGAGAATGGACAGTGCAGACGTGTGATGTTATGTGACTCGGAGGACACGAGTTCGTCCACCTTCACGGACATCAATACATAGTCCTGTCTGCAAAAAAGATGGATGCAAGGCCCGACGAAGATTCAGGAATGACTTTAGCCAAACGTTGAACTTACCGTAAGGACAGTTGTGCCGTATTTACCATTAGAGGAGCACTGGATCAATAGTTCCAGAAATGTGGGATTTCTGAGGATGTATTCGAGTCATTTCATTCAAAAATAGAGAAAATTGATCCATTAAAATGTAATCTCATCCTCACATTCCAGCAGCAGGGGTCGAGATGTTCACAGATTTGTGTTACCTGAGAGATCCTGAGATGGTTTTAAAGATAATTATCACAGAAATTGGGTTTCGAAAAACGATTTGTGGAAAAGGGTGAGTGCTAGATCATGATGGATATGTTGCACAGCATGTAAAAGGTTTCATTTCTTCAGCTGCGCCAAAACACACAAGGGTTCCCGAGTGAGAAAATCACCCATCAGGATGCGACCAAGAGACTGTTTAGCTGATTTTATCTCTCAACCAGACAGAGATGCCAAAAGACGACACAAAAGCAGAGTTTCTCGATAGAGCGGAGATACGTTAGGCCTACTGGTGTGAAGATCCAGGAAACACTGGCCACAGTTTCCAGCGATTAATAAGCGTGATCTGTGTTGATCTTCTGCCTTCACTTTTGTTCAATTTTGCTTTACATTTTGTAAATTACGTGTCACTTTGGAAGAAGTGTTTGGTAGAGAATGGAGTTTAAAGGAGAACGATGCTTAAAAGGAAATGAAGCGTTTTGATGGAGAATGTTGGTGTTTGATGAAGAACGGCGATGTGTAACAGAAAGTGATCGTGTTTAGTTGAGCATGAAGGTGTTTAATGGAGGCAGATGGTGTTTGAAGATTAACAGTGATGTTTAGTGGTGAATTGGAAAATAAGTGAAAGTGAAAATGATGATTTGGTAGAGAATGATGGCAGAATAGAGGACGCTGGTGTTCGATGGAGAATGTTAGTGTTAATATAGAGAACTGGTCTTTAATGGAGAATGATGGTATCTAATGGAGGATGATGATGTTTGGGAGAAGGGTGATGGAGTTTGGGTGGAGAGTGTTGGTGTTAAATATGGAGAATGATGGCGTCTAATGGAGATGATGTTTGGTGGAGAATGATGATGTTAAGTGCGCAGTTAATGATGGTACTTGGTGGAGAATGTTGGTGTTGATATTGAGGATTGATGGCATTTAGGGGTATAATTATTGTGTTTAATGGAAAATGATGACGCTTAAGTTCTGGGAAAGATTACTGAAGATAGGTCAGAAAAGAGGGGATGATTAATGAGCAGCAGTATGGAAAGAGCTCTAAAGAAGCAATGTTTGCTCTGAGGATGTTGATGAAGTACAGAGAAGGTCAGAAGGAATTGCATTGTGACTTTTTGGACTTGGAGAGAGCAGATGACAGGGTGCCTAGAGAGGAGTGGTGATTTTGGACAAGATTAGAAATGAGTATATTAGAGGGACAGCTCAGGTTGGACGTCTTGGAGACAAAGTTAGAGAAGCAAGGTCGCTAGGGTTGGACACGTCCAGAGGAGAGACGAGGAGTATATCGGGAGGAGGATGTTGAAGATGGAGCTGCCAGGAAAGAGGAGAAGAGGAAGACCAAAGAGGAGCTTTATGGACGTGATTAGAGAGGATATTGGTGCAGTCGGTTTGAAGAAAGAACATGCAGAAGACAGGAAGAAATGGAGATGTTTAATTAACTGTGGAGACCCCTAATGGGACCAGCCAAAAGAGGAACAAGTAGAAGAAGAATATGAGTAGTGATGATTAATGGATAATGGTGGCATTTGGTGGAGAATGATTGCGGATTTATGGTGGTGGTGGTGGGGGAACACTCGTGTTGGATGGGGACGCTGGTGTCTTATGGAAAAAGAAGATTGAGATCAGTGGAGTTTGGAGGAGATTGCTGACATCTGGTCAAGACTGTTAGTGTTTAGTAGAGATTAAATCAGAAGTTTGAATAGAAACGGTGTTTTCCGCGATGATGCTGGAACCTGATGGACTATTCTAGACTGGGTTGGTTCTAGTGATAAAATGTCTTTGCTGTACCCTTGTCCACTATGGCATGTTTTCAGCCAGAAGTTCATACATTACACTTTAATAGCAAACCTCTCCAGGAGGAGTCAAGGCCAAGTTGTCTGGGAGTAGAGAATAAAAACCTGAATGTGGACATTAAGGATTAAATCCCCATTTGTAGTCCACCCCGTTTCCGCAATGCATCAAATACTGAGGGCCTCTTGGAGAAGATGGGACGAGGGACAGAGAGAAGGAGACTAATGAGGACTGAGAGAAGATAAAGCTGCAGAGAGATAATGTAGGCCCATAATACTCCACGGGTGCCTGACTTCTGCTCTGGCTGAATTGATTACATGTGTTTGACATTTCAGGAGGCAAAAATGTGCATTAAAGGTATTTCTTCACCCTTCTGTAGAACGTCCCCTAAATATCATAGATCTTAAGAATCAAGAGACATGTGGGACAGAAGCGGGGACAAATATGCCAATGAGTGATTTAAGAAATAGGGCTGCTCCGTGAGATGCATTTTCATCATTGGTTAAAACAATTGATGGAGAAAAAACTACTAATGCTGAGTAGGACCCAACCCAGTCTCAGAATGTCTTCAGCACAGGTGGGGACACCGTCACCCGTAGGTGCTCGTCTCTGAAACCGGACCAGGTCTTCTATTATGCTTTATGAATTCAATTTATATTTTGTGCATTGTTCTCATTTTAGAATCATTTCATTTAAAAGTAAAGAATTCATATAAAAAAGAATGAGGTCCGATGTCCCCCAATCTCCATGTCCCTCTACAGTCGTCTTCATGGTGTTTGCTTTTTCTCCCATCACATAAAATCCGCATTTACTCTGGAAAATGTCCTGCTCTGTTTACAAAGGGACTCGACTGGACATGGACTCAGTACTAGGGGTCCGTTTAATGTCCGGTCCAACTGAGCTGGACGTCCAGAAGGGTTCAGGGTCACAGTGCAGGTCTTAATTACTGAGCGATGGAGTAGATATTGGAGAATGTGTCCAGCCTATTCGGAGTCCGTCCCGGAGGCTTTGGCGTGTTGGACAGAGTCGGTGTTGCCTGGAAGCCCACAAGAGACAAATCTAGGTTTCAGACACACCGCTGCTCCGCTGAAGCTATGAAACGTGTCCAGAGGGACTGGACACGCTCCTGCAAACGTCCACGCACACACAGGTTTAGGGGACGCTGTTAGAGTGACCATGGCAGTGGGATGTGAGTGCCCAAAGGAGACTGTTGAGATTTATTACCCGTCACAGCGGAATAAATGGCCACCATCTTCACCATGCAAATACCCGCCACACTAAATCACCCCGCGGCCAAGGGGACGCATGCATCCTCCTCGGCCATCACCGCAACACCGAATCCATCACCGCACACCGGGTATGTCCCCTCGCCACATGTTCTGTGTGATTCAGGGGGACGTGCCATGGCAGGACAGCAGGATTTCACAGAGGGGTCATGACGAGTCGCACAAACAATGGCTTCTAAAGGCTGAACCCTCACCAGCTGGCACGGGCAAACCGGGCACAAACACGGCCTCTTCTGTGTGTGTGTGTGTGTGTGTGTGTGTGTGTGTGTGTGTGTGTGTGTGTGTGTGTGAGAGCTTGCTTTCATACATTGTTAGAATGAAAGTGTACTTTACTGTTAAGAGTTGGAACAAATCAGAGCAAATTGACCAAACTACAAACTATAAAGACATTTCATTATTGTAATAATGAAGTGTATCATAATAAGTTATATATATATACTTTTTTTGTTTTTACTTTTTTTATAACTTTTCAATAACTTTGTAGATGTTCTTAATACATTTTTATATTAGTTTTTTGTGCTTTTGTATTTATTTATTTTAATGAATACATTTAAACTTCTATTTGTTTCATTAATAAATAATTAATTCATTTATAATTTAACAAATTGTTTTATATATGACTTGGTTCTATTCCCAATGTGCTTCGCAAAATGTCTTGTACACTTAAATTAAAAGTAAATGTCCACACACACACACACACACACACACACACACACACACACACACACACACACAAACACACACACACACATATAATAATGATAATAATAATAAGTAAAGAATAAATAAAGATATTATATATGTATATATATATATATATATATATATATATATGCGTGTGTGTGTGTGTGTGTATTATAAATGGGGCGTTACAATACAACAGCGTTCATTCAAATAACATGTGCATCGCAGCCCTATGGCGCCCCCTGCGGCCATAAGCAGCACAGCGCCTGCAGCAGTAGGGAAATAGACTCAAACTGAGTGTTACCCTGTATACCAGTAACATACCCTCACACTAAATAATCGATCNTATATATATATATATATATATATATATATATATATATAATATAAAATTATAATATTATTAATTAGGAAATTCTTTAAAAAGTTAATCCAGCTGCTGGTGTTTTTCTTCCAGGACGTTCCAGATGTTGTACAACAGACTAAAGGTCTAAGCCCACAGTGATGGACGCAGTGTCTCCTGGGATCCATTCCTCTGTAATTCTCCGTGTTGGAAGCCCTTACTGTTGTTGTTAACATGGTTGTTCACCACCACAAAGCCTTTGTTTTGAGACAACCAATCAGAGGCTGTGTTTCTGAATGGGCGTGGCTCTGATCTGTAATGTCATCAGACTCCACTCTCCTCTACCATCAGTGCAGCATCAGTGAAATGAACACTGATTCTATTCTATTCTATTCTATTCTATTCTATTCTAACGTCCTCAGAGTCCAGAGGCTGGAAGGGAGGTGACTGTGGACAATTGATATTAATTTTACTACATGATATTATATATTTAAATAAATGATGTAAGAAAGAAAAATGGACTTCTGTGAACATTGCCAACAGCAGGGGGCAGGCATATCCAGCACCCGGGGAGCAGTGATGGGGACGGTCATCAAGGGAATCTCAGGGCAACCTACTTGTCTGGGATTCGAAATCATGACCTGGGGCGTTTTCCCTAAACTCTAGGCCACAGCTGCCCCAAAAAATGCGTGTGCGTGCATGTGAGTGTGTGAGTGTGTGTATGTGAGTGTGTGAGTGTGTGTATGTGTGTGTGTGTGTGCCCTGTAATGGATCACAGTGTGTAATGACAATGTGCTGACTCTGTTCTTCATTAGCCGGAGTAAATAAAGCATAAAGCTGGAAAGGATTGACACTGATGCTAAGAGTTTCACATGAATTAAACACATTGCAGCGTTACGGTGGAACCAGTGGACGTTAAAATGCACGTTAAAAAGTCAAAGACAGGACAGTAGTGAGACCAGCTATGTTATACGGGTTGGAGAAGGTGATGATGGAGCTGGAGGTGTCAGAGTTAAAGATGCTGAGATGTTCGTTGGGCGCGATGAGGATGGACAGGATTAGAAATGAGTATATTAGAGGGACAGAACAGGTTGGACGTTTCGGGGACAAAGTTAGAGAAGCGAGGTTGCGTTGGTCCCTCTTTGCTGTCCTTCTAATACACCGTCCATCCTGTCCGTCCTCGTCCCTCCCGACGCCAATCTCAGCATCTTTAACTCTGACACCTCCAGCTCCATCAGCTCCATCTCCAACCCGTATAACATAGCTGGTCTCACAACTGTCCTGTAAACCTTCCCTTTCACTCTCGGTGGTCACAAATAAAAATAATAATAACAATTAGTATAAAAAATATAATTATTATTGTTATTATTATTATTAAACCTTTACAGCGAAGCCCGAATATAAAATAAGCTGAAAGAGGAAAGAAAATGAACGAAAGTCTTGTAAAAACAATAAATAAACGAGACAAAATATGGATGATATATGGACAAAATATGAATGTAAAACAAAGCAGGAACGGTGGATCGTGAGAGAGAGGACAACAACACAGCTTGAACATGTTTCCTTTCTGGTCTGGAATGAAGAGCCACACGCAGATTAAAGGACACCGAGCAGGACGGGTGTCTTTGGACGACTGAGGCATCACCAGCAGGTAACGCAGGTCAGGGGAGGTGCTGAACTGGCGCCGGGCCAAACAGCGGCCTAATTATCTCAGGAATTTGTCCCCTCTCTGTGAGAAGAAGAGGAAGGAGGGACCCAAAGAAGGAGAAAATGAGCCCTACAGAGACGTGCAGCCCAGGATGAGTCAGAGACTGAGGAGAATTCGGCCTAATTATATTTTACAGGGTGGCCGAGCAGACCGGGCCCCGGTGAGCGCGGCACCAGCACAGAACCTCCGCTGCATTAACAAGCGCCGCCCAGGCCGGGACAAGTGATAATTATCGTCACCGCGCCCTCCGAGAGAGACAAGGACTATCTGCACTCAAGGGCACGTCTCTAATGCAGCGGAGAGGAAGGAGCTGGCCTGCTAATTATGAAGCTGAGAAAGCAAGGACAGCTCCCGCCGCTGTTACCGCGCCAACAACGGGCCGGCGGCTTGATCAGCCCGGAAACACAGAAACAAATCCACGGTCATTAGACAGGAAGTGCTTCTAAAACAAGAGTTTGGTCCAAAAGATCCTTTTCCCCAAATGGAGGGTCAAGCTCACGGCGCCTGACTCTGATTCCTGACTGGTGTCTGACAGCGGAGTCGGCTAAATGTTATATACCGTGTGGACAAAAGTATTGGGACGTATACTAACCCAGGTTGTGTGACCTTCAGGAAAAGAGAAACACTCATTTAAATATCATCTGGGAAGACTGTTCCAGGCTTCATTCATCCTGAAGAGCACTCTGGGGTCAGAAGCAGATGATACATTAAGTGAAAGTGATACATCATAATTGATAAATATGTTAATTAATTGATTGAATTATTTATATACTTACTTATTTATTCATCTCCATCTTACCCCATAAATGTAAAATAGACAGACAGACAGACAGACAGAAAGAAATAAAGATAGACAGATAGATAGATAGATAGATAGACACACAGACAGAAAAACAAATAAATGAATAGATAGACAAACAGTCTGACAGAAAGACAGACCGACAGACAGACAGATCGACAGACAAACAGACAGACAAATAGATGAATAGACAGAGAGATAGACAGAAAGATAGATAGATAGATAGATAGATAGATAGATAGATAGATAGATAGAAAGATAGATAGACAGACAGACAAACAGATGAATAGACAGACAGACAGACAGATAGATAGACAGAAAAACAGACAGACTCATAGATGAATAGACAGACAGACAGACAGACAAATAGATAGATAGATAGATAGATAGATAGATAGTAGGTCACCCTGAGGTTCCCCTGAGCAAGGTACCGTCCCCATTACTGCTCCCCGGGTGCTGGATATGGGTTAAACACAGAGGACGCATTTCATTGTGAGTCACTGTGGGCTGTGTCCACAATGACAAATGTTCACTTTCACTTAAGTTGACGTGTCCTGAATTCTATGATTAGGAGGTGTCCCAGTACTTTTGTCCCTATAGTGTACAAAAAAGATGGAACCCTAATGGCTCAGTGTTCTTTACACAAGACTTTACACTCCTTTTCTTGCACTACAGTTGGAGAAGCGAGACTCCATTAGTTTAAACAATGTCCAGAGAAGAGACAACGAATCTATCAGAAGAAGGATGTTGAGGATGGAGCTGCCAGAAAAGAGGAGAAGAGGAAGGACTTCCTTAGCTCCTCACTAGCGTCCTGTAAGCCTTCCCTTTCACTCTCGCTGGTCCCCATCTGTCACAGATCACTCCTTTCACTCTTCTCCACCCGTTCCAACCTGCCTGCACTCTCTTCTTCTCCTCTCTTCCACACTCGCAGTTGCTCTGAACTGTCCACCCCGTGTATTTAAACCTCCTCTACTCCCTCCATCCTCACCACTCCGCTGTCCTAACTTCACACCTCACTTCACACTCACTTCACACACACTTCACACACACAGTCACACTAATAAAGGCAGCGGTGGTCTAGTGGTGAGGGAGTTCCCCCGCATCGGAAGATTGTGGGTTCGATTCCCTCTCCAGTAGGTTGCCCTGAGGTACCCTTGAGTAAGGTACTGTCCCTGTCACTGCCACCCGGGTGCTTTCAATAGCTGCCTACTGCTGCATGGTGTTTGCAGAGGTCCAATTTCGTTGTGTTTCACGTGTGCTGTGCTGTGACCTCGCAATGAGAAGGGTTGTCACTTTCACTTTCATGTAAAACCTCTTTTAACCCACACGCACCGTGCAGCAGGGGGCAACTATTGAAAGCGCCCAGGGAGCAGTGATGGGGACGGTACCTTGGGGCAACCTTTTGGTCTGGCCAACTCCCTAAACACTAGGCCACCGCTGCCCCGTGTCCCATCCACTTCAGATTATGGAAGGAAACCAGAGCTCCCACCCACTCAGAGCCCAGGCTGGGACTCGAACCCACCACCTCGCTGCGAGGTCACTTTGCTGCCTGCTGAGCCTCCATTTCATTAGATTTTTTGACTCTTTAAACAGATGCCACTTGTAAACGGGGATGTTTCGTAAATGCTTCCCGGACATTTTTGGTGCCGCTGTGTGATAAATGCCTGACGGTGCCCTCATGCATCTCCAAAACGATCTTAACCTTGGAGGAGAAGAAAAAAAGATGACAGTTGCAGTGTGACTGAGTCTCCTGGTAAGTGTTTCTATTTTCATCTCGCCCTCCCTCCAGCGCCTCTCTCTCTCTCTCTCTCTCTCTCTCTCTCTCTCTCCTCTCTCTCTCTCTCTCTCTCTCTCTCTCTCTCCTCCCTCTCTCTCTCTCTCTCTCTCTCTCTCTCTCTCACTCACCTCTCACTGCTCTCTGTCACTCTCACTCTCTCTCTCTCCCCTCTCTCTCTCCTCTCTCCTCTCTCTTCTCTCCCTCACTCTCTGTCTCTCTCTCTTCTGTCTCTCTCCTCTCTCTGTCTCTCTCTGTCTCTCTCTCTCTCTCTCTCTCTGTCTCTCTTTCTGTCTCTCTCTCTCTCCATCACCAGCACCAGGCGACCCTAAACCCAGAGGAAACGGAGAGGTTGTTGTGGTAACCTGGCATTAAGCGAAAGGATGAGGAAGAGCAGATGGAGGAGAACAAAGAGAGACGAGTAACAAAACAGGGCTGTTGATTGGTGACTTCATCACTTGTGTTGACTGTGCACCATTTCCTGTCCAACCTTATGTACTTCCTCTACACCTTTCACTACGCACCGGTCTTTAACTACGGAGATTACAGTCATCTTCCGTAGGCATTTAAATTAAATTACAGCTTTTCGTGATACGTTAGATAACCAGAGATCCATCTCTAATATCTGGGATTCGGGGTTGCCCGGCAGCAGTCCTAGACGGTCGCTAATGGTAACAGTAAGAATCTGACATTTTTGCACTTGTTATGCAGGCTAACCCACCATATGCGTTCAGAGAAGCCGAGCACACACACACACACGCACATACACACACACACACTCAGACTTCTTTCAGCACTCAGAGATCAATTACTTTAGGAACCCTAAATCGTGCAGGTTTTGGTCGAGTGTGTCTAAGAACACTTAACGTTCAACAAAACTAAAGATGGAAATAAATGAAAAACTAAGTTTAAACCGGGCCAACAATCTTAAGCAAGTTTAACCCAGACTATCGACATATTTCACCCCCAAACACGCACTTCGGCGTCTGTTTATCCTCCATTAACCAGCTTCATGGTCACCATCTAGCCCTGTAATACCTGCCACCTGCCACTGGGTGGCAGACTAATGTGGAGACGTGAAAAGATGCTGTCTCCTATCAGATTTCAAGCGCGCTCAAGAGTTTTGGAACTGTCTCTCGCAAACATTGGGTGGAAGTGCCCGAAAGATTAAGCAAAAAAGACAAATTGCCAAAAAAGTGTGAAGATGAACGGTATATACTGGATTGCCAGTTTTCCACTCACATAATTAGTGGATATTTATTTCTGGATTTTTATTAACTGGAGACAAAGAAAGAGAGGACGTGTCCAGAGGAGAGTCGAGGAGTATATCAGGAGGAGGATGTTGAGGATGGAGCTGCTAGAAAAGAGGAGAAGAGGAAGGACAAAGAGGAGGTTGATGGATGTGGTGAGAGAGGACATGCAGGAATAAAGAGGAAGTGATGCAGAAGACTAGAAGAAAAGGAGATGATGATCCGCCTCTAGAGGTACACAGATTTGCATTTACACCATCTTTCTTTCTTTTGAAGGGTGGAGGTTTGGGACGCAACAGGTTTTATGTCTCTGGGAGGGGACGGGAACTGATGCCTGCTTTGATCAGGGATGACATCTAAGGGAGTCCGTCTCTGGCTGTAGCTTAGTGTCTAAGACTTGAACCTGCAGTCGCAGGAGGTGTGCAGGTCCTGCATTAGCAGCAAAGTGGCTGGTGAGAACGACAGAGTCTTTTGGAAAGTTAAAAGTAAGGTGTGCATGTCCTGGAAAGGTTTTCAGTTTGAGGAGAGAATGAAACTGTCCAAGATTCCTTGATGTCTTCAAGGGGGCAGTAAGTGAATTCTCAGATGAAATGGCGAGGTCACATCTTGGTGATGGAGTCTGTTCATTTTACAAAAGTTTACTTGTTAAAAAGCTTTATTGAGTATATTGTGTGTGTGTGTGTGTGTGTGTGTGTGTGTGTGTGTGTGTGTGTGATGAAAGAAAGCTGGGTCTGCATGGGGAGCTCTAGGCGGTCTAGCAGGCCTAACATTGTTTCCGTTTTGATCCCTGTTCTGAGTGTTTGCCCTCTAGTCCGGGTGGGGTGTCTCTCCTCGAGCCAGGTGGGAGTCCTGCATCGATTTCCACGTGTGTTTTTTTGGGGTAAAAAATCAACGGGACACACACCCAGCATGCTGAGACTGGTGTGAGACCCCTGAGACCACTGCTCCACACGAAAACACACGGCCTTGTGTTTAATGAGATAAAGGCTGAGGTGGTCAGACAGAAAGACAGACAGACAGACAGATGAAGTCACACAGAGTTTAGAAGAGCTGATTTGCTGTTCCTCTGGATTCACGTTGAGTATCAGAACACCCAAAGGATTCTAGTTCTGGGCAACTGCATCTCATTAAAAAAAAAAAAATATATATATATATATATATCCATCCATCCATCCACTATCTGCCGCTTGTCCCAAACGGGGTCGGGGGTGCATGCCCAACCCAGCACGAGGGCAAGGACGGGACGACTCCTGGACAGGTCGCCAGCCCATCGCAGAAAAAAAAAAAAATATATATATATATATATATATATATATGGCAATTATTTTTTTTAATGTTAAACATTTAAAATATAAAATACATATTTCAATATTACATTTATAAGCTGAAACTATTGTATATTTAATCATAAATGTAAGCAGTAGAATTTAAAAGAATTAAATCATTATTTTAGAAAATTACTAAATTTGTACTTTTTTACAGTTATTAATTCATATTATTATTGTTGTTGTTGTTGTTGTTGTTGTTATTGTTATCATTATTATTGGTGTTGAAGCACACACACACACACATACAATAATAATAATAATAATGTTTACTTCTAGCAGTGTGCTATCGGCTGAACACAGACAGATTTTTTGTTTTACAGGTAGATCTCTAGGTTGACTCCCAGGTGGGAAATGTCCTGGTCCTTCAGTGTGTAGGGACATGTTGTTCTGTTCCTATGTGTGTTTCTCCAGAGCTCTGGTTTCTCCCACCATCCAAACACCTGCATGTCAGGTGGATCGGAGATGCTAAACACCCCCTAGGTGTGAGTGTGTGTTTTTGTGTCCTGTGATGATGACATGTCCGGGATGTCCCCTGTGAGAGCTGGCATGGACTCCAGCATCATCCGTGACCCAAATCAGGATAAGCGGCTCAGAAAACGAGTGAGTGAGCTGTTTCTTCTACTTCCGTAAATGAGTGGTTAGGGCTTTCGACTTTGAGACTTTGAAACGTGTCTCCAGGAACAGCCTTGGAGTCCACACCCGTCAGAAACGTTCAGGGGAAGAACATCTCGCCGATGGTGAGAGAAATGAATCTTTTGCGAAATATTGATGGATTAACCAGCAAAATTACCAACATGTGTTCATGGGAGATGTTTGTTAATAAGAACGACTCCACTGCTTCTTTTTAAATGACTTTTGTGGAAATCCATTCTAAATTACCTTTTCTTTTACGGACCGGCTGATGCCAAGGAAACCTAAAGCTGCGACGTGTGCTCGGTTCTCTAAAAAATATAAATCATGCACTAGAACAAGGCTGATCATTAAAACACGATGAAATGCGCGGTCAGCTTTGGCGACTCGGGTTATGATGTATGGCGACAAGACAATTTCGGTCCTGTCGTCACGTTGCTGCAATTCATGCATCCCTGTGGTCCAGTAATGACCTGGATGCTATTATTCCAGCCTTCATGTCTGCATGACATCGCTTCCAGGGCAAATTCGATCACCTCCACAGACGCAGCGCCGACGCGCGAGCCGGCGATGGAAGGGTCAATAATCATTGTATTCATGCCGAGAGCGAGCTGGGAGATATCTGTGAAGATCACTCCGCTCATCAATGTTATCAAAGATCAAAGAATGGGGGGATAAAAGATAGCAAAAAAAGAAGCATCACCCACAGGGGCCACTTTATCAGAACCCTCTTGCACGGTTTTGACCTTTTGACTAAAAAGGCTTCATGCAAACAGGACTTAAAACTTCTTCAATCATATATAGTATCTTTTTCTTTCACGCTCGCATTTGCAGGCACGCAGATCTGCAGGAGGAGGTGCAAACCCAGCAATTTAGACTGAGGAGCAGCGACGGCAAAGGTCCTGGGTTCGAACCCTGGGGCAGTAGTGTGCCCTGATACGCTTGAGCAAGGTACCATCCCCATCACTGCTGCCCCTGCTGGACAGCGTGTGCGTGTTAAAAACAGGATGGATTTGGCTGTGGTTCACTTTCATGTGTTCACAGTGACATATAGTCACTTTCACTTTCACCAAAACCAAAAGCAAAAGCCAATCACAGACATGTAGCAATGTATATGCAACTGTTATATATAACCGCTACTCAAAATAACGCAGTTGATTCACACACTCATTTTCATAGCCGCTTGTCCTGAGTAGGCTAGCCGGAAGGTGCTGGAGTCTAGCTTGAGTTTCATTCACAACAAAGCCCAAAAGTGGTCCACAAGATCAAAAGCAAGCCAAAAAGTAGAGGACACTCACTGTAGAAGCAGGTTCAGCACCACTGACAGCATGTTAATCACCTTCCCAGTCAGAAGTTCGACCCAGTTCTCTCATGGGACGGTCCAGGTTCTTTTCAGTGTGGACTGGACATGTTCTTCCGTGTGTCTGCAAGCTTCTCCAGGAGATCCCCATCAGTCCCAAGACCTGCACGTCAGGTGGATTGTAGATGCTAAACTGTCCCCTCATCGTGTGTGTGCGACCTGCAACCTGTCCAGGGTGTCCTCGTATGAGAACTGGGATAGACTCCAGACAGATAGACTGCCCATAACCCTAACCAGGACAAGAGATTCAGAAAATAACTGATAATGATATATACAGTATCTCACAAAAGTGAGTGCACCCCTCACATTTGTGTGTAAATATACTATTAGGACCTTTGACGACACTGAAGACAGGCACTTGATCCCAGTGTAAAGTAAATGTCGGTGTGTTCAGCTTGTAGAAGAGTGTAAATTTGCCCTCCCCTCAAAATAACTCAACGCAGAGACATTGATGTATAAACTACTGGCAAATAAAAGGAGTCTACTTCTATGAAAACGTCCATATTGTGCCCAAAGTGTCAATATTTTTTGTGGCCACCATTATTTCCAGCACTGCCTGAACTCTCTTGGCAAGGAGTTCACTAGCAGCTTCACAGGTTGCCACTGGAATCCTCTTCCACTCCTCCATGATAACATCAATGGAGCTGTAGATGTTAGAGACCTTGCCTCTCCACCTTTCTGCTCTGAGGAAGCCCTATAGATCCTCAGTAGGTCTTGTGTCTGGAGACATGCTTGGCCAGTCCAGCACCTTCACCCTCAGTTCCTTTAGCGAGGCCGTGCTCATCTCGGAGGAGTTTGGGTCTGTTGACATGTTGGAACACTGCCCTGTGGTCCAGTTTCTGAAGGGAGGGGATCAGGGTCTGCTTCAGTCTGTCACAGTACATGTTGGCATTCATGGTTCCTTCAATGAACTGTAGATCCCCGGTGCCGGCAGCACTCATGCAGCCCCAAACCATGACACTCCCACCACCATGCTTTACTGTTGGCAAGATAATAATTTGCCTTGCACTTCCCACCTGAAGTTGCTGCCACACACGCTTGACACCATATGAACCAAATAAGTTCAACTTGGTCTTGTCAGACCACAGGACATGGTTCCAGTAATCCATGTCCGAAGCCTGCTTGTCTTTCACAAACTGTGGACTTTCTTGTGCATCATCTTTAGGAGAGGCTTCCTTCTGGGACGACCGCCTGCAGACCAGTTTACGTCCATCTTCAAAAGACATCCTGGATTTGACTCTGAGCACCTGTACTCAGCTTCTCTGGTGGACGCTGGTGAGGTCTGTTCTGAGTGGAACCGGTTCTGTTAAACCGCTGTCTGGTCTTGGCCACCGCGCTGCAGCTCAGGTTCAGGGAGTCGGTCTTCTTATAGCCGAGGCATTTATGCAGAACAACAAATCTGTTTTTCAGATCCTCAGAGAGTTCTACTCCATGAGGTTCCACGTTGAACTTCCAGTGTCCAGAGAGAGAGTGTGAGAGCGAGAACACCAAATTTAAATTTAACACACCTGCTCCCCATTCACACCCGAGACCCTGTAGTACTAACGAGTCACATGACACCGGGGAGCAGGTGTCGGGCACAATGTGGACATTTATCACTCTGGGGTGAACTCACTTTTGTTGCCAGTGGTTTGGACATTAATGTCTGTGTGCTGAGTTATTTTGAGGAGACAGCAAAGTTACACTCTTCTACAAGCTGAACACACCGACTACTTTACACTGTATCAGAGTGTCCTGTCTTCAGTGTCGTCCCATCAAAAGGTACAATAACATATTTACAGAAATGTGAGGGTGCACTCACGTTTGTGATTCTGTATATATATATATATTCATCGTGCAGATGATTCTTGCATGTCCTTGTCTCTGCTAGTTTGAGAAAGCTATAACACGGGTCAACGAGACCATCAAACCTCCATCCATTCCAACTCACTGAATGAGCAAAACTGAAATCAGCACAATCTAAAAACACTGCTCATTTTACCCGCGCTGGGCTCAAGTCTCTCACTCCCTCATTTTCTGAACCGCTTGTCCTGATTAGCGGACCCTCTGGATAGCTCTTACATTCTGCTGTAGAATTTGTCAGGGCTTTAGGACTGCTCTCAGCTTTAACAGTAGATTTAACAATAAAACTGACATTGACAGTAGATGTGAGTTTTGTCAAAGCTTTGCAGCTTGTCTCAGTCAGAGTGTCCACCGATTGCAATCAGTCCCATGTCAGGACGCTCTTTAGTGATTCTTGACTGAGATCACACGGAGAAAGTTTTGTGTACATCAACGCTCCAGTGTGTTTTGTTCCGTCCCAGCTGCGTTCAAGGCAGCGACTGATGCAACGCTTGCTTTCTGAACATAAACTTTTCAGAATTCGGAGGTCTTTTGCATCAGATGTTGCCGGTGCGATGGGGCAGCACGTGGCTGAGATTGAATCTCGCTCTTTCAGAAAGACTTTAATTTCGCCTCGTTTTGTCCCCAGCTGACATGCACAAGCCCTTCAAAAGGCGGCCGAGAGCACATCATCACCCATGCTTCAGGAAAGAAGTTGAAGTCATTAAGAAAAGCAATATTCCTCTAAAATTGCTTCAGCATTCTCGCATGATAAAAGTGTTATATTTGTTTTTCCGTGAAGTGAAATAATCTTTAATTCAATCTGGGTTGGTGGCAGAGGAGGAGAAATGTCTAGAAAAGAGGCTTAGGGGACGCTTATTTGTTACTGATTGTTTCCGCCCTACTGACAGTAGGTTTTGCTGTGGGAGGGGGAGGGGGATTAAATTCCCGTGAATCCATTAGTGGATTCAAAAGTGAGTGAACTTTGACCCTAATGAAAGGGTCAGTATATACAAACATAAAGTGAAAGACTATGCTCACATTGTGAGAAAGTGCCCGGGAGCAGTGATGTGATGGTACCTTTGCCTGAGTAGAATTAGGCAAAATACTGGTCTGGGATTCAAACCCATGACCTTCCAATTCTTGGGCCAACTCTATAAACACTAGGCCCGCTGCTTATATATGGACAAATGTATTGGGACATCTGGCCACAGTCTACAGAAACTCATGAATGCTTAAGCATCAGAGGTGTTGGTCTTCCTTCTGCTGTTATAAAGATGATTTGGGATGTTTTTGTGGACACAATCTCCATTCCGGTCCATCCCAAAGAGGCTCAGCTGGGTTGACAGTGAGATCTTTGTGAAGCTCTTCAAAGCTAAACTGTTCCTACAAAGTTGGAAGCATAGCATTGATTTGTTGAAGCATTAAGATTCTAAATACTTGCCTTATTATTAGGGTGGAGTCAGTCCCAGCTCTCACTGGGGAGAGGGCGCAGACACACTCTGGACAGGACAGTCTATCGCACACACACACACACCTTGGGGACAATTTAGTCTCCAGTCCACCTGAGGTGCAGGTCTTTGGACAGTGGGAGGAATCCAGAGCTCCTGGAGGAAACAAAGACACAGGGACAACATGTCCTCTCCACTCAGAAAGGATCCAAACCGTCCCGTCTGGGAGTTGAAGAGAGGACATCCTCTGACACTGGTTTTATACCTGTTGAAATTAGTGTGTCCTAATTATATATATATATATATATATATAATATTATAATTATGTATATATTATTATTAAACTTAAACAAATACTATTAAGATTAAACAAATTATTTTATAAGATTTTTCTCCAATTTGCTGGACATTTTCACCCCAAAAACTAAGAAAAATCTCTCTCTTTCTGTTCCTCTTCCTCTCTCACATAAAAGATCTTACTATAGTACACTCACTCGCCTTCCCGACCACACACACACACACACACACACACACACACACACAAACAGCAAATCTTTTTCTTCTCCCATCCCATTGTTCTTTGGAAGTGTGCCCTGGCTGCATGCCTCTACACACACACAGAGGGAGGTTTTGATGCTTTGTGCGTGTGTGTGTATTTAATGCCTTATGGGGACCTAACCCACTCAGAGTGATGAAAACCTGAGTGTTTTATCTCTCCTGTCTTCATGACTCTCAAGGTTTCACAAGAAAATACCCGCCCCAAAACCCAGTGTTAGAAAACCAAGAGGCCAAGTTGATTTTTGGGTTTCGGGAGAGTCGATAGTCCTGCCGTTAGAGGTAAAAAACAAACCTGATGTTTGTCAAAATGAAAACTTAACACTGAACTTTGTTATTTTACTTTGTTATCTTACTGCACTTAACTCGAGTGCCAATATTCGATAATCTTATCCAGGATCACTTGCCTTGCATGACCGTAACCTGGCAACAAATAATTCGCTCCTATAAAAAATAAATAAATGTATTATAAATAACAATCTTGCCGAACTAGAACCAATAACATCTTATCCAAACAGCAAGCGTGTGCCAAAAAATATTGTGTTGACAATCGTCTGTCTTCATAAAGAGTTTCCTCCCAAAAAACAACAAGCTGGGATTGGTTTTGGGGTCCTTCAGGTGACAGACCTTCAGAGGAAAAGGATTTATATTAATAGATTTATTGTGATAATTAACAATGTAAAGAAGTTAAATGAAACAATCCACTTGAATTCAATGAAAAACATTTTAAAATTTTATTCAGTTCAAACTTATTGCTTTAAATTAATTGCTTATATTATAATAATCACTAAATATAAATAAATATCTTCCTCTTCGGCTGTTCTATTTAGGGTCCGCCATGGTGGTCTAAACTGGCCTCCATTTCTTCCGGTCCTCTGCATCTTCCTCAAACAAAACCACAACTCCTCTGTCCACAAAGACACAAAGCCACTTCTTCTGACCTTCTCTGTACTTCTCCATCAACACCCTCAGAGCAAACGCTGTATCTGTAGTGCTCTTTCTCAGCATGAATCCATCCTGCTGTTCACTGATCACCTCTTTTCTAACCTAAGCCTACCGACTCTTTCCCAGAACTTCATGCTGTGGCTGATTCATCCTCTTCATCGCTGCCCTTATTACCATCTTGCTTATTTGCTGGTTCATATCATCTAATCTGCTCTCTCTCTCATTCTCTTTAGTCATCAGCCCCCTAAAGTACTCCTTCCATCTTCTCATCATGCTCTGCTTGTGAATACATTTCCATTTTCAGTAGTTTCCCAGCAATCCGGAAGCTCTTCAACACCTCCCAGTGCCCGTGTTCCACCCTGCCTGAATTCCACCTTGCAGTCCTCCTCCTTCAGCTTCCACCACTTGATCCTCGACTCTGCCCTCACTTTCATCCTCTTCATGACCTCCAAGGTCATCCTACAGACCACCATCCTATGCTGTTTAGCTACACTCTCCCCTGTCACTACTTTGCAGTCTCTGATCTCCTTCAGACTGACCTCCTGCAAAGAATATATAATCCACCTGTGAGCATCTTCTCCTCCACTCTTATACGTCACCCTGTGCTCCTCCCTCTTCTTCAAATAAGTATTAACTACAGCCACTTCCATCCTTTTCACAACATCTACAACCATCTGACCTTCAGCATTCCTCTCCTTGACACTATGCCTACCCATCACCTCCTCATCACCTCTGTTCCCTTCACCAACATGACCATTAAAATCTGCACCAATCACCACTCTCTCTCTCCTGGGTACACTCTCTATCACTTCATCCAACTCACTCCAGAATTTCTTCTTCTTCCATCTCACAACCAACTTGTGAGCATAAGCACAAACAACATTCATTATCACATTCTTCCAATCTCCAGCTTCAACCATCACCTCCCTGACACCTCTCTTCACTTCCAAAACACTCTCCACATACTCTTCCTTCAGGATAACTCCTCCCCCATTCCTCCTTCCATCCACACCATGATAAAACACACACACACACACCACACACACACACACACACACACACACACACACACACACACACACATACACATACAACCCACTCTCTCTCAACTATAAGCCCTTTATTGGAAAGGTATGTATATGCTAAATTATATTTTGTAGATTTTGAAATGTAGTGTAGTGAGCTATTATTATGTAGATATAGATATATTGTGTAGATTAGTATGATATATGTTAGATATAAAAAGCTAGAATAAGAAAAAATGATTTTAAAGTTAAACAAAGCAACAAGAGGCCTTGTGTCAGAAAAAGCTCATAAAAATCTAATACCTAAGGTTCTTCCAGATCTTTGCTCCAAAAAAAACACAAGGTCTTCACCAGGGCCTGAGAGTAAAGCAAGAGAGAGAGAGAGAGAGAGAGAGAGAGAGAGAGAGAGAGAGAGAGAGAAAGAGAGAGAGAGAGAGAGAGAGAGAGAGAGAAAGAGAGAGAGAGAGAGAGAGAGAGAGAGAGAGAGAGAGAGAGAAAGAGAGAGAGAGAGAGAGAGAGAGGAGAGACAGAGACAGAGAGAGAGAGAGTCATCATGAGGGAGAGGATCTAAATCACTGTGCTGTAGTCCATCAGCAGCTTTTCAGTGCTCTAAATAAAGGATCCTCCTCTCTCGACTCGTAGAGCATCGCTCTTTGCTTTATTGAAGCTTTTGCGACAGCCAGGCTGCAGCAAATGGCAACCTGTCAGCTAACGCTCTCCTCGCCCACTAAAGCCTTTCACGCCCATCTCTCCTCACTTGCCTCAAATTATTACGCACGGGCAAGACCTGTTGTAACAGTTCAAGGTGTTCTCGCAGCTAACATGTAATATGCAAAATGCAGTGCAGGACGGTCTTGGGCAGGAGGGCAGGCTGGGCTGTTAACATGGTGCTGTCGGGGAGCTCGCTTTATTTATTTAATGTTTGCCGTGTTGTTGTTTTGTTCTGTCTGTTTGCTGGGGTTGGAAGAACCTTAGATTACAGGTTTATTTGTCAGTTGTTTGTCTGTTTGTTTATTGATTGGTCGGTTGGTCTGGTTGTCTATTTTTGGTTGGATTGTTTGGTTCATTTGTTAGTTGTTTGTTTGGTTATTGGTTGCTTGGTTGGTTGGTTGTTTGGAACTTGTAAGTATCCGATGTTTGTTTGTTGCCTGGTTGATTAGGATTTGTGTTTGTGCCAGATGAAGGTTGTTGATTGGTTTGGTTGCTTGATGTTTGGCTGGGTGGTTTGGTTGGTCGGTCGGTCAGTTGGTCGGCTGGTTGATTGTTGGTTGGTTGGTTGGTTGGCTGGTTGGTCAGTCGGTCGGTAGTTTGGTGTTTGGCTGGTCGGTTGGTCAGTTGGTCGGTTGGTTGATTGTTGGTTGGTTGGTCAGCTGGCTGGCCACGGGTCGGCAGTTGCGTTTGGCTGCGGTCGGTTACAGTTTGCGTCTGGCTGGGTGGTCGCCACGGTCGGTCAGTTGGTCGTTGTTGATTGTTGGTTGCTGGTTGGCTGGCTGGTTGGTCAGGGGTCGGTCGGTAGTTTGGTGTTTGGCTGGTCGTTGGTCAGTTGGTCGGGCTGGTTGATTGTTGTTGGTTGGTTGGCTGGCTGGTTGGTCAGTCGGTCGGTAGTTTGGTGTTTGGCTGGGTGGTTTGGTTGGTCGGTCGGTCAGTTGGTCGGCTGGTTGATTGTTGGTTGGTTGGTTGGCTGGCTGGTTGGTCAGTCGGTCGGTAGTTTGGTGTTTGGCTGGGTGGTTTGGTTGGTTGGTCGGTCGGTCAGTTGACTGTTTTTTTAGCTGGTTGGTCGGTTTGTAGTAAGTAGCTGGTAGCTCTTTTTTCTGTGTTGGATGGTTGAAAATGGTACTGAAGCTGGATGTTAATGTCCTTCTTTAGCTCTGTTGTACAGTTTTTCTTTTGTGTTGTTTTCATGTAAATAATATGGTCAAGTCTTACTGGAGGAAAGGTCAGATTTAGCACAACGTTACTAAAAAAAACTGGCTGTGGAGCACTGCAATGTGAATTACCCTCTAAAAATAATGAGCAGGTGGAGGTATGAACCCTTTGTTTGTGTGTGTGTGTGTGTGTGTGTGTGTGTAAATGTCACCCTGCCAGGCCGGCGTGTCATTGAGAATGGTAGTGATGTGATAGACAGATGTGACATTTACCTTCATGAGTTCTTCTTTCTACCTTCATCCAGCTCACTTCTCTCTCTCTCTCTCTCTCTCTCTCTCTCTCTCTCTTTCTCTCTGTCTCTCTCTCTCTCTGTCTTTCTCTCTGTCTCTCTCTCTCTCTCTCTGTCTTTCTCTCTCTCTCTCTCTCTCTCTCTCTCTCTCTCTCTCTCTCTCTGCATCCTCAAACACTCCAAGCTACATCATTTGCATTCATTGCTTAGTTTACATAAGTGAGGTGGGGCAGACGTGGCTAATTATCCAGATGTTCACAATCCACCATCCTCAAATGTCTCCAACGTGCTGCCGTGAAAATCTTCATTTTGTGGACCAAATAAATGAAGACATTGTAATTTCTTATTAGAGTCAAATTGCGTTGCAACAAAAGATCGGAACAAAGGCTTGAGGAGCATAATTACAGGCGTTCTAATAGCTTAATATCCAATATTAGTCTGAGCGGCCCACTTTAAAGGTAGTTTAACAGCATCTCAAGCCTACAGTGGTAAAAATACTCTGAAATAGGCAGAAAGGAGCTTTTAAATATAGAAAAAAAAATGCTGCAAGCTACTGTCAGCCACGAGATGCCAAATAATATCAGCAGTGAATTCAACAACAGACATTTTGAGGGTAGTTTACCAGGCTGTCCAGATGTTTTTATGCAGGTACATTATTCCTGTTCATTCATGCCCTTAAAAAGACATAATGAAAAGTTATGATAATTTCTTAATCTCTAGTTATTGTTCGCTATCTATCGTTGTGGATATGACGTCTTTCTTGTCCTGTGCAGTGATGCTAAATGGAAAAAGCAGTAAACAAACCCAGAGCATCACAGGCTGGAGGAAAATATTTGATTTTGTGAGCCTGTACTTTGCATTTTTCATGAATGTCTTAATGTGTCTTTATGATTGACACATCTGATATGATTGACATTTACATTTACGGCATTTAGCAGACTCTCTTATCCAAAGGATCAGCGCTGAGCCCATTCTTGTTTGCGATAGTAATGGACAGGTTGACGGACGAGGTTAGACAGGAGTCTCCGTGGACGGTGATGTTTGCTGATGATATTGTGATCTGCAGTGAGGGTAGGGAGCAGCTTGAGGAGAACCTGGAGAGATGGAGATCTGCTCTAGAGAGGAGAGGAATGAAAGTGAGTAGAACAAAGACAGAATACATGAGTGTGAATGAAAGGGAGGAAAGTGGAGTGGTGAGGATGGAGGAAGTAGATGAGGTAAAGGTGGAGGAATTAAAATACTCTGGATCAGGAGGTGGAGCTGGAGGTGTCAGAGTTAAAGATGCTGAGATGTTCATTGGGCGTGACGAGGATGGACAGGAAAGAGGAGAAGAGGACGACCAAAGAGGAGGTTTTTGGATGTGATGAGAGAGGATATGCAGGTGGTCGGCTTGAAGCAGGAAGATGTAGAGGACCGGAAGAAATGGAGACAGTTAATCTGCTGTGGTGACCTCTAAACAGGAGCAGCTGAAGAAGAAGAAGAAGAAGAAGAAGAAGAAGAAGAAGAAGAAGAAGAAGAAGAAGAATCTCATATTTTATCATCTAATCTCATCTGCAGGGGAAGCGGTGGCCTAGTGTTTAGGGAGTCGGCCACAGAATTGGAAGATTGTGGGTTCAAACCAGTAGGTTGCCCTGAGGTACCCTTGAGCAAGGTACCGAACCTGTCACTTTTATAGCTGCTCCCTGCATGGGTTAAATGCAGAGATCCAGTTTTGTAGTGGTTCACTGTGTGTACTCCCTTTCACTTATCTAGAGCAAAATCAATTTCCTGATGACAGGCCCAGGCTCCCGGGAGCATCTTGGGGTTAATGTTCTTGATGGGGAACCCAATGATGGTAGCGCTGGTGGTGGTTCTGGATAGAGGGTTTGAACCTGTGAACCCTTGGTCTTAGTTCAATACTGAGTTTAAATATTTTGCCATCAGTGGGTTTATTTTTTAAATGCCTCACACAGTAATTTACAAAAATATCTGCATTTGAAGTTGTCAGGGTTTAGCATGAGTGACATGTTTTTTTATAGTTTTTGGTTCAACTGGTTCAAGTACTGTACAAAAGTCTTGATCTTCTCATTTCTTTAAATGTTCCTTCCAAAAATCCAGACTTTTAAAGGTTTAAATGTCTTGTTGAGGAACGGTTCTCCAGATCTTCCTGAAGGACAGTGTTGTTGTCTCTCATGTTCAGTCCAGTCTCTGTACCTGAGCAGTTCTCCAGATCTTCCTGAAGGACAGTGTTGTTGTCTCTCATTTTCAGTCCAGTCTCTGTACCTGAGCAGTTTCATAAGCAGTGCTGGATCATCTCCACAGAGAACAGAGAACAAAAGGTAGTCAACGTCCAAAGAAGGGCTTTAGTATGTCCTTCAAGAAGCTTGGAGAAGTGTTCCTGAAGACGACTTAAAGAAAGGAGCTGGTCTAAGAGAGTTGAGGCTGTGCTGAAGAATCACGGTGGTGGTGGTGAATATTGACTTTAAAGCTGGTCAGAATGAAACTCTTTGTGTTTAGACTGGAGTTACATGTGTTTGTACACAAATCACTGAACCTACTGTCTCACTCTCACACAGAACAAACAGAAGTGAAACATTTTGCATGGGATTTGTTAAAATGACACGGGTGCTTTAAAGTGGAAATGTGACAGCTTGTTGGACATGCTGAGATGTGACAGCTTTGAGAGGGACAGAGTGTATGGAACATATATGGAGGGCATACATGTCTCTGAGGGAGATATCCAGGCTCAGATGAAAACATGACCGCTTTAAAAGTATGCAGTGTGGCGCCCAGTCCAGCTCAATTCCATCCGAATACGCAAGGCTTCTGTAATTCGCCATCATTTATTTACCTTCGCCGCGGGCCGAGGGAGATCCGCTGATTTATCCTCGGTTCTCGGCTACATGAGGGCATCTCTGACGGCTGGGCTTCCATGCTTCACGCAGAGCTATTTGTTAAACAGATTTTTTGTTTTGATGCCTGATAGTCTGAGCAGGGATGTTCTATAAAGTGACCACAATCAAATGTATTAGTGAGACCAGCTATGTTGTACGGGTTGGAGATGGTGATGAAAAGACAGGAGGTGGAGCTGGAGGTGTCAGAGTTAAAGATGCTGAGATGTTCGTTGGGTGTGACGAGGTTGGACAGGATTAGAAATGAGTATATTAGAGGGACAGATCAGGTCTTGGAGACAAAGTTAGAGAAGCAAGACTGCGTTGGTTTGGACACGTCCAGAGGAGAGACGAGGAGTATATCAGGAGGAGGATGTTGAAGATGGAGCTGCCAGGAAAGAGGAGAAGAGGAAGACCAAAGAGGACGTGGTGAGAGAGGACATGCAGGTGGTTGGTTTGAAGCAGGAAGATGCAGAAGACCGGAAGAAATGGAGAAGGTTGATCCGCTGTGGCGACCCCTAAATGGGAGCAGCCGAAAGAAAAAGAAGAAGAAGAAGAAGACAATCAAATGCATCCTTGTGGGCTGGCATTACCAGCACCCAGGAAGCAGTGATGGGTAAAGTACCCTGCTGAAGGGAGCCTTAGGGAAACCTATTGATCTGGGATTCTAGCCCAAGACCTTCCAATCCTGGGACCTAGTGCCTGAACACTAGGCCGCCACTGCTCAGCATTTTGACGAGAAAAAATAAAAGTAAAATTAAGCTTGTTCCACTAATGACTAATCACAGAATCATCCTAACAAACCCAGAACTGAATATTTAGATTTGCATGCCTCCATCCATCCAGGCATCCATCCATCCATCCAGCCATCCAGCCATCCAGCCATCCAGCCATCCATCTATCTATTTGTCTATCTGTCTATCTGTCTGTTTGTCCACTCATCTGTCAGTCCATCTGTCTGTCCATCTGTCCATCCATCCATCCATCCATCCGTCCATCCATCCATCCATCCACCCATCTATCTATCTATCTGCCTGTCTGTCTGTCTGTCCGCCCGTCCGTCTGTTTGCCCATCTGTCCATCGACCCTTACATCCAACCATCGATTCATCCATCTATCCATCCGTCTGTCTTTCTGTCCATCTGTCCATCCGTCCATCATCCATCCATCCATCCATCCATCCATCTATCTATCTATCTAACTATCTATCTGTCTGACTGTCTGTCTCTGTCTGTCCATCCATCTATACATCCAACCATTTATCTATCCATCTATCCATCTGTCTGTCTGTCCATCCATGCATCCAGCCATCCACCCATCCATCCATCCGTCTATCTATTTATCTATCTATCTATCTGTCTGACTGTCTGTCCATCCGCCTATACATCCAATGATCTATTCAGATGTCTGTCTGTCTGTCCATCCGTCCGTCCATCCATCCATCTATTGCGGTGAGGATGGTAGAGCTTAACATCCTCATCAAGTGAAAGATGTGGACTTTTGCTTCTTCTGTCTATCTCTCTGGGACGAGGCCCCAGGATCAGAAGGTCGTGGGTTCCCAGACCAGTAGGCTGTTGTGAGGTTGTGTTGTGGTTTTACATCACTGCACAGTCAAGGAGCAAAACTCTCCACAGCTCTCCCCACTGTCCTTCTAGAACCGTGGGACAATCAATCTGCATTAAATTCATCATTTCCACCTGCTGATGTGAGCCAATCCCATGATGCAGTGGACCGATTCTACCAATCAGAGGCTGTGTTTCTGTCGGGCTCTGATCTGAAATAGCATAAGATCCCATCCTCCTCTTCAGATCTGGCCAGGACTAAATAATGGACCCGAAAAACGTTGCTTTATTAACGAGCACTAAGAGACTAATCTGAGCAGCACAGCTGAATCAATTAGAGGAAATAATGGCAGATCCTCTCCTTTACACACAACTCTCTCTTCTTTAGCTCCATGTCCCACTCGCCCTTCAGCAGAAGGTCTGTATGTCCACGTCTCTTTGGGGGACAGTTAAGATCAAAAGATCTCTTCTTCTGGTCTGTAGTCCACTGTACCACAGACAGGTAATCCTTTCTCCTTCATGCTCACAATGCTTTCAATCAGGCATCATTGGCTCATCATTGGCTCATCATTAGCTCATCATTAGCTCATCATTGGCTCATCATTAGCTCATCACTGGCACATCATTGGCTCATCATTAGCTCATCATTAGCTCATCATTGGCTCATCATTAGCTCATCACTGGCTCATCACTGGCTCATCATTGGCTCATCATTGGCTCATCATTAGCTCATCATTGGCTCATCATTGGCTCATCATTGGCTCATTGCCATTTTAAACTTTCCTTCTTTCTTCTGGACATTATTCTGTATAAAAATATAATTATATATTCTCTATATATAAGTAACTACATATTTATAAACCTATTTATTATTTTATTTTCTGTTTTTGTATATTTGTATATTTTAGTGTATGTAGATATTGCTTTTAAATCTGTCAATTTTTTTTTATTTAATTGTTTTACTTTTTCTTTTAATTATTTTTCTTTTATTTTTTATTTTTGTACTTTTACTTTATTACCTTCCATTAGTCTGTATTAAAGATAAATTTATAATGTATACATTTTTTTCATGCCACTGCAAAGTCACAGGGATATATTTTGTTGTGTTTTTATAACTGAGTGACAAATAAACTTATGAACTCTAAACTTATCTGCTTTCTCTGCTTTCTGCCTTTCGTCCCCTGCGTCTCCCTCTGTCTCCCACTGTCTCTCCACCTTCTCAGCTTCTAACATGTGGCGGTATCGCCTTCAGACGGCACCGTTTGAGATGAGTTCTTCAAAGCTGCAGTCTAATCTATTCTTTATTAGGTTCCTTAAAGTAATTATTCCTCCAGGGCCGAGTCGCTGCACTAAAAAGGAAATGAGAGACGATGGTGTGAGTGGAACCTGCTTTTTTGTGACTTCTGTCTTTCTCTCTCTCTCTCTCTCTCTCTCTCTCTCTCTCTCTCTCTCTCTCTCTCTCTCTTTGGGACACTTTTCCTCCCAGTCTTCTGACCCTCACCCAGAAAAGTTTCTCACCCTGCAAAGACACAGGCTCTTTGTTTTCACCTCCTTTCATTTCATTCATCCGTTATTGTGACTGAATTGGACACCTGCTGGAAACGGCTGCATGGTGACACTGGAGTGTTCATATCAGTCCCATTTCCTTTTAAATATCACTCTTTATTCCAATTCACCCCCCCAACACTTCTTCTTTCTAAGGCTCTTTGAATTCAGTACTGAACTATAATTACAGTACAGTACCGAACCTGCAGCCCATAATTAACTCTCTACAGGGATTTCCATCCACAAAGTCAGTCAGTTCACAAAGAGAGAGAGAGAGAGAGAGAGAGAGAGAGAGAGAGAGAGAGAGAGAGAGAGAGAAATGAGGTAAATTATTAAAAGAAAGGGGTCAGCAAGAAAGAGAAAGAAAGGAGAGAATGAGAAAAAGAGAGAGAGAAAGTGTAAGTGAATCAGGGAAGCATGATGAAAGAGAAATGAAAGGGTCATTGAAAACGAGTAAAGAGAGAGAGAGAGAGAGAGAAAGAGAGAGAGAGAGAGAAAGAAGGAAGTAACAAATAATTAAGGAGTCAGTGAGAGAGAAAGAGAGAGAAAGTTGGAGAGCAATAGAGAGAGCATCAAAAAGATAGAGAAAGAAAGACGATAGGACAAAGAGAGATAAGAGTGACAGAGAGACAGAGAGAGAGAGAGAGAGAGAGAGAGAGAGAGAGAGAGAGAGAGAGAGAGACAGATAGAGAGAGAGAGACGGAGAGAGAGAGAGAGAGAGACAGAGAGAGAGAGAGAGAGAGAGAGAGAGACAGATAGAGAGAGAGAGACAGAAAGATGGAGAAACGATGAAATGAATGACATGAAATTCTAATTTAAAAACGAATAAAGAAATGATGACTGATGGTCGAGTCCATCGAGAACACGACGTCTTAAAACTTTGCTTTAAGAAGAAATGAGCTCAAAGGAAGGAGGAAGAATGCATCACTTTAGTGGGGAGATGTTCGACCTTGTCGGAGCTGAGCGGCGACGAGAGTTTGCAGCTTCGGCGGACGCCGAGAAACGGAGAGACGATACACACGATACTGGGAAATAAAAAGAGCCGGACTGTTCTAAAGCGAGCGCGGTGATGAAATGAGATCCAAGGGTAAACACATAATGAAATGAAATTAAAACTCAGTGCCATCTTGAAATCTGATCTTTTCAAGAATTTAAATCGATACGTTCTATCCAAGGTCTCTGGAAGCCAGTGTGAAGGCTTTTTCATTCTCCTCCATCACACACACATTTGCCTCAGACCACTATCGGCTTACTTTCTTCAATGCTATTGGCTAATCTGGTTCAATGTGGCTTCAGATCACTTTAAAATGGTCCATTATTAAAAAATAAAAAACGAGTTTCTAGAAGAGAACACGGATGAAGGGAGGACTATGACTTTTATTTTACCTTTTAGTTTCTTGCTCATCAGGGTTGGGTGTGCAGGAGACAAGCTGAGCTTTTCATTTAGACTATAATTGTGCAGAGACCGGGGTGAGAAACAGCCTCTGATTGGTCGGCACACACAACGCAAGGCATCATGGAGGCGAACAACCATGTTAACAACAACATGTGTTTGCAGCATGGAGAAACGGATCATGCCAAAGACATTCAGTGTTGGGTTTATCTTCATGGGTTGCTGTCCATTGGTGTCCCTCCCCAGAGACAGAGACACGTCCAACAGTTTAAGTCCAGCGTCTCCTCCTCTGGACTTTGTTTTTCTCTTGGAATTCTGTAGAAGTTCAGCATCATCATGTGTTCAATTACACAACAAGTGGAAGAGGGAAGCAAGATGAAAGAAAATGAAAGGGTCTATGAGAAGGAGAGAGCAAAAAAGAGAGAGTATGAGAAAGAGAGAGATAATAAAAAAGAACAAATGAAAGAGGGCAGCAAACCCGAGAGAGAGAGAGAGAGAGAGAGAGAGAGAGAGAGAGAGAGAGAGCGAGAGAGAGATCAAGAAGGAAGTGAGATAAATTATTAAAATGAAGGGTTGAACATGAAAGAGAGAAAGAAAGGGAGAGAGAGAGAGAGCTGGAAAGTGAAAGAAAGAAAAAAGCAAATGAACGAGGGAAGCAAAGTAAGAGAGAGCGAGAGAGAGAGGGGGAAAGGGATAGATCAAGAAGGAGGTGAGATGAATTATTAAAAGGAAGGGGTCAAAAAGAAAGAGAGAGTGAGAGAAAGTTGCAAAGTGAAAAACGAGAAAGAGCAAATGAAAGAGGAAAGCAGGATGAAAGAGAAAATGTAAGGGTCAAATATAAAGAAAAATACTATCTAGGGTTTTGGAGAAAGAACCTGGTAGATACGAGTGGAGGGCAGCAGAAGAAGGATCTGGTTTGCCCTCCAGGTGGGTGGGGCTTTAAGAGTGCGGCATCATGTGATTGGTCACGGTGAGTTTCATTGGGACGCTCAGAGGTGGTCAGATCCGGAAAGTAGAAATGTAGGAGTTTGTTCCGACTATTACGATTTCTCGTGAGTTCATCAGAGAAACCAGGAGGTTGGAGCAAAATCCAGGAGGGACTTCTACTTTCTGGACCTGGATTTCCGCCTGATAATATCTCAAAACGTACATTCTGACTGATATAGCTTTGAAATTTCAAATCAGTTAAGAAAGTCGAACGCTTTGGGACACCTAATGAGTCAAAATGCTGATAAAATTCAACGAAAATGTGCAAAATGTGTAAATTTGCTTTATACATCCAAAATTCAAAACCAGGGCAGCGCAAACTCAGTCTAGTGTTTTGGGTCGAGGTTCCAGGATCGGAAGGTCATGGGTTTGCATGGCAGTAGGTTGCCCCGAGGTACCCTTGACCAAGATACCGTCCCCATCACTGCTCCCAGAGTGCTGGATATGTCTGCCCCCAGCTGGACGGTGTGTGAGTTAAATATAGAGGACGTGTTTGGTTGTGGTTCACTGCTTTCACAATGACAAGTAGTCACTTTCACTTTACTGAAAACAGTTACTTGATAGCTATCTAGGGGCGGCGGTGGCCTAGTGGTTAGGGAGTCGGCCCCAGGATCAGAAGGTCATGGTTTGAATCCCAGACCAGTAGGTTTCCTTGAGTTATCCTTTGAGCAAGGTACCATCCCCATCACTGCTCCCAGGGTGCGTTCCACAGCTGCCCCCTGCTGCACGTGTGTGGGTAAAATGCAGAGGTGTAATTCCGTTGTGGTTCACTGTGTGCTGTGTATTCACAATGACAAGAATAGTCATTTTCACTTTCACAGGGATAACAAAGGCGATAGAGTGGCTCCTTCAAAGCTTTCTGGGGTTTTTTGGCCATTAAAGTCTCATTTGGTCCATGATTTGAATGAAAGATTGTCGGATGCAATTAGAGGACGAAGTATGAAAGAGGAGCCCCGAGCCAGACGCTTTATGCACCATTAAAGGGGTCAGGAAATAAGCCATGACTTCTGAACAGAGCCGAGTGTGAAGGTCTTTACTCCTCTGTGCTGGATGGACTGCATGGTGAGTTATAGTCCACCGTGTCTCCTGATCAACAATTCAGTTTGCGACGTTGTCCTTCAACCCGGATCCAATTTAAACAAGTCTGAGGGCCGATTCTTTGCGCCCCCTCTGCAGTTGCAGGTTTACTGATCACACTGAAGAATCTTATCTTCACTGTTAGCAGAATCTTAAGAGTCCGGGGGAACCAGGAGAGACGGTTTGCCCGGATTTGAACCAACAGAACTTGCAAGACTTTACAAGTGAATGAATTTTGTAGTGACATCACGTGTAGGAGATTTCCCCGCAAAGGGTTTGGAAAGCTACTTATGTGAGAACGTTTTTCTGCAGCACTTCATGATTGTCAAATTGTCCTCTTTGGTATGAAGAGCAGGTTTTGTGGAGATCTTCGCCATCATGACCACTCACCCTTTAGGATCTGATTTAGGTCTCAGAGTAGCACTACCAGAATGCAGGAACCAGCAGATCATTATCCTGACCATTACATTGCCAGCTGCATCCTGGTGCCATCTCTTCTCCAGGTAAGGACACACACCTGATCGTCCACATGATGGAAAGGGCAATGTCATTCATCAGACAAGCGCAACTTCTTCCATCGCTCCATGGTCAGGTTCTGATGTCCATTGTAGTAGCTTTCAGTGGTGGACAGGTGTCAGCATGTGTCAGAACCTGCACTGTGTTCTGACACCTTTCTTCCAAAAGCAGCAGAAGCTTTTCACCACCTCTTCTGTGGTTTCAGATGGGCCTTCATCAATCAGATTTAGGTGCCCTGGATATTGTAGCTGGTTCTCTAGTTCTCCTTTCTTTTCTTTTCAACTTGTCTTCAGTCGTTCCGAGTTCCCTCCTACTATGCCTCTGCTGCTGGACCAGCACTGGCTACCTGTGGCTGCAGGTTCAAATCCACTTGCTTTCAAGGTCAAGACAACAACGTGTTTCTTCTTGTCCTTTCAGAACATGAAGATCTACCTGCCTTCAACCTCATCAAGAAAACCTTGATATGCATGAAGACTCTTCTTAGGTTCCTCAGTGGTGGAATGAACTTCCTTCAGTGGTCAGAGTACCTTTTGTCTTCAAGCATCATCTGAAGACCAACCTTTCCTGACAAGCTGTACACTTATACTTTCTACACTTTCTTCTCTTCTACTAAACCTTTCTACACTAATAATATCGAATATCTGGGAATATTGTAGACAATGACTTCTTCTGTCTCAGTTCCAGGGATTTTCTGGGATATAGTTCATCAGCATTTGATTCTTACCAGGTTACAGGAATGAAGAATGAAGATGTGGATGAAGCTCCGATGTACAGCACTGTGCAAAAGTTTGAGGCAGGTGTGAATAAATGCTGTAAACAAAGAATTCTTTCAGAAATATAAATAATGATTGTTTATTTTGATCAATTTTACAAAATGCAAAGTGAGGAACAAAAGAAAAATCTAAATCAGATCAATATCTGGTGTTTCTACCTTTTACCTTCAGAGCAGCATCAGTTCTTCTGGCCCCACAGAGCCCTGATCTCCACATCATCCAGTGTGTCTGGATCACATGAAGAGACAGAAGGATGTGAGGAGCGACATCCACAGAAGATCTGTGCTCAGTTCTCCAAGATGTTTGGAATGACCTACCGGCCGAGTTCCTTCAGAAACCGTGCGCGAGTGTACCTAGAAGAACTGATGCTGTTTTGAAGGCAAAGGGTGGTCACACCAAATATTGATCTGATTTAGATTCTCTTTTGTTCATTCACTGCATTTTGTTGATTGATGAAAATAAATGATCAACACTTCCATTTCTGAAAGCGTTCTGTTTACAGCGTTTTACACACCTGCCTAAAACATCTGCACAGTCCTGTAGGTCCCTCTGGATTAGAGCGTCTGCTAAATGCTGTAAATGTAACTGGTTAATTGCAAACCGACAGTCATCATAAACACAGCAGATGAAACTTTTATACAAGAAATGTCTGAATAGCCTGCTGTGAACCGTGACAAATTGTACTCGATGGACGAATGAGGTGGCCTGTACGCTTGGTAACAGTGGTGAGCATGGAGACAGTGGTGAAATGCCGTGCCGTGGCTTGCAAGGCCACGCCGGAGAGACTAGACGTGCGAGAAACAATAGCTCCCCATCCGGCAGCCTCGGAGGCGTGAAATGAAACAAAAACAAGCAGAGCCGAGAAAGAAAAAACACAAAAGCACATCAGAGTTCGTCTCGACCTGGAACAGGTGACAGCTTTCAAGAACCACGCCGAGGGTAACGGCTCGAACACGGGGCTTATTGGCAGGCTGACAGAAAGGGCTAAAAACTACAGAGGAGAAAAACCATCCAGGGGAGCAAAGTGGGAGAAAAGGAGAAGTTACTCGCAGGAATGAGATCACTGAACATAGACATTATAATTACGAGCCACGGCGCGTCTCGGCTTAGTGCCAGCCTGCTAAGAACCAGCTCTGCTCACCGCGGGAGCAGCAGGAGAGCAAAACATAAACAAGCGGCTCAATAATATTCAGTGGAAGATCATTTTAATTTACCGGGCTTATAATCTCCTCTTTATCTTATATTTCATTATTTACTACATTTTTCCAGGGCGGCGTTGTTCTAGTGTTTAGGGACGAGGCCCAGGAAAGAGAGGTCATGGGTTCGAATCACAGAACAGTAGGCTGCCCTGAGTTACCCTTAAGCAAAGTACCGTCCCCATCACTGCTCCCTGGGTGCTGGATTTGTCTGCCCCCTGTCCCCTGTGTAACATACAGAGGATGTATTTCGTTGTGGTTTGCTGGGTGCTGTGTGTTCACGATGACAATGAGTCACTTTCATTTCACTTACATTTTGAGTTGTGAAAGTGACTATTTGCCCATACACCTGTTCAGCGGGGAGCAGTGACAGTACCTTGCTCAAGGGTACCTCAGGGCAACCTACTGGTCCCGGATTTAAACCCACAACCTTTCTGATCCTGGGGTCTAGTCCCTAATCACTAGGCGGCAACAGTCCACAGAAACAAGTGGAAATCCGACCATTCTTTCTCTATGTCGTTTAATCACCGCTGCAGGAACATCCCTCTAAGAGAAAGGGAGGGGCTAAAGGTAATATGCAAATGCATTCATGTTTGTGATGTCAGAAAAGTCGAATACTTTCCATGCGCGGACGGTGTTTACAAAGGACGTTTCCATTTTCCAGATGCTCTTAAGTCATTTCGAGGGACGTAACAGTGGACTGTATACATAAATGTGCTCGTTTTCTCTTCCTCTCTCTCTTCCTCTCTCTCTCTCTCTCTCTCTCTCTCTCTCTCAGACAGGAGGGAGTCATAGCTCTACTTTTCAAACAGCAGGTCATTGCTTATTCTCTTTGTGTCCAGGGAAAGGAGTGAAGCAGCGAAGAGGAGGAGTGAAACAGTCACACTGCCGGCCTGTCAAAGCAGCCAAAATTACCGCTGTCTAAAAAAAACCAAAAAAAAAAAAAAAAAAAAACAGAGAGATGGAACACAGGAAAAATAGAGCTGACAGATTTTCTCTTTCTCCATAGCCTACTATTTCTCCCTCTCTCTCTCTCTCTCTCTCTCTCTCTCTCTCTCTCTCTCTCTCTCTCTCTCTCTCTCTTTCTTTCTAAAGCATTTTGTTACGTGTTATTTATTAGCGTACTACGAGGCAGGTCGTTTCTTTCCAGGCTTTCACTTTTTTCTCTTCCGCTGTTAAAACAGAAAACCTGTCACGAGCGGCGATAAGTCAACGCTGTTTTCTTCCATTTCATCATTTCATATAAATTCCAGCCGAGTCCAGGTCGTGATCCTGCTCCTGAAATAGAGTTAAGACTTTAGTTCTTCCTTCATGAAGGATTTATAGGTCAGGCAGTGTGTTCATCTACCAACGATATAACACCCGGCAAGAAAAACAATAACATTAACAGTTCGTTCTAAAACATCAAAGATGTTGGTTTAATAAAGTAATATAAAATATGAAGTTCTTATCAAGTTCCTATACACAATGTAGTTCGAAAAAATGCATATCTTTTAATAATAAACTTAAAAAAAAATGAATGTCTAGAATGAATTTCTAGTACAGTTCCTATACGCAATGTAGTTTTCTACTTAATATATTTATTTATTTATATATTTATTTTATTTATATTTTTCCAAGTTTTAATTGAATTAATAGCTAGAAGAGAGCTCTAATAAAGTCAATATCTCAAATTCATTTCTAATAAAAAAATATTCCCAATGGAGTTTAAATGGAATTAAGATTTACGGTAATGTATAAACAAAGCTGTAATGAAACGGTCCTGAACATTCATGATCTAGAATGAGTTCAGTATCTCGGATGTGGTTCCAAAAGTTCATATATGAGCGAATTAGAAAGTGGCGTCATGTCCCGCCTCCTACCCAGGTGCCACTCCTCACCTAAACCACACGGAGTATTTCCAGCAGTGAGAACATGTCCCACATGGAACATCTGTAGGAAAGGACAACTCTGGACAATGTCCACACCAGGTTCTCTGGAGCGTATGTCTGAAAGCAGCTAAGGATGAGCATGGACAGGACACTGTGATTAAAAGAGACCAAGGGGTTAAATGGGGTTCATTTGCATCAGCATCTGAAAATATTTCTCTTAGTGTTTGTGTTTGTGGGTGTTTAAGAGAAACATAAAGCCTGAGAAACCTGCTGTTTGTTTGTGTGATTTTATTTTTATTTATTTATAGCTTGCAGTTGGGATTAGAAGGATGGATTGAGGTTCAGACGTATACTTGAAATAGGTTCCCTTTAAGGCTGGTTTATTTTAAGCTCCCGGCCTTTGGAAACGATGCTCAGATGAATAAAATCTGTAGCTGGGCTGTCAGGCATGGGTCTCAGAATGCAAACCTTCATCCATCCATCTGTTATCTGGGCTGTTATCTGGGCTTTTCCAAGTGAAAGTGACTACCCTCCTCATTGTGAAACGCAGCACAGCAAAACACATCGAAGCTCAACCTCTGCGTTTCACCCATACGCACACGTGCAGCAAGGGTCAGCTATTGAAAGCGCCCAGGGAGCAGTGATGGGCACGGTACCTTGCTCAAGGGTACTTCAGTGCAACCTACTGGTGAGGGAATCGAACCCACAGTCTTCCAATCCGGGGCGACTCCCTAAACACTAGACCACCGCAGTTTAGACTCAGTTTCTCCTGGAGAGCCTTTGGAAGAGATGGACTGTCCCATGTGTAGGTATCAAGCTATTTCAGTAATTAATATCTAATCTAATAGATCTAAGATCTTTTAATACCTAACATCTTATGTTTCAAATTCAATATCTAATCAAAATGAGCACGTCATGTTAGTATCTCATCCTAAGAGAAAATAATGACAACGAAGGCTTAACTCAACACTCTTTCACTCCTAAATAGTCTACAATGTGTTCAAGAGCGTTTAAAGATCAGAAAAAGATCTCAAAGGAGCTTCACTTAAGCCCATAAGTCTCTTAACACTGAATAGAAAACTATTTCTCTCCCAAACCTGCACTGGTGGCTGTTATTCGTCCGTTTATCCTTCGTCTAACAATCTTAATGGCCACCATCTATCTCGCAGAGTAGGCACGCCTGTCATGGCAGCTACCTGCCACTAGATGGCAGAAGAAAATACTTTTTTTTTTTACGATCATTCGAAAATGACGTGAAAGTGAAAGTGTGTTGAATCTCTTCGAATGATGTTAGGCGTCCTTTAGCTTGATCAATCAATCTGAAATGATTATAATAATTAGCTGAACCCAAATTTCAAGATGGGATCTTCTTTAATTCAGACATATTTCATCCCAGAGTCTCACTGGAAATGCAGCGTATTGCTAAAAACGCAAAGCTGGACTCTTCCTATCCCAAACAGAGCTGTGTCAGCTACACATATCCAGTCTGATATCTTTAATTTCAGTTTTAAAAACAAGCTCAGCAAAGTTCATCCTAAAATCTCATCCTAAGAGTAAAATATCGCTGGGAAAAAAATGAAAATATCTCTAAGTAGCAGGCTTGTTACACTGTTTATGCCCCTAAACACTCATTCACCCCTAAATTTTGTGAATTTGTAGAACAGATTGATTCAAGCGTGAGTGTTTTTGCGTCTGAGCAGCTGCTGGGAGTCGTTCCTCTTAAACCCTGCAGGGTTTTGACTGTAAGCTGCCATCAAAGCTCCATCCAGAGAGAGACGGCGGGCATATCAGTAATATCAGCGCTAATGTGCCCAACCTTTGATCAGCGGTCTGTATGAAGTAAGATACCAAAGAGAGACACGTGTTGGAGAATGTGGGGGAAAAAAAAACGCCCCTGCCCTCAGATGAACAAGTCCACTTCATTTCTACTCAAGCCGGATTTTATTCGCATGAAGTTATACCCATGAAGCACATTTACAGACCCTTAAAATGATGCAGGAACATCTTCCACTGTAAGTGAAAGTGACTATTCTCCATAGTGAATAGCACAGCCTTAAGAGAACCCATGTCCAGCACCCAGAGAGCAGTGAAGGTGACGATACCTTGCTTAAGGGTACCTCAGGGTGGCCTACTGGTTTGAGACTCAAACCCAGGACCTTCTGTTCCTGGTGCCCACTCTATAAACACTGTGATGGTGTGTATTACGTTTAATATCACTCACTACACAAACTGTAGTGGAGGCATCATCAGCTGAAGAACATCATTAAGTGGGTTTCCATGGCACCAAGGGCTTGGATGTAATGGTGTAAACCATGCTGACACTCTGGAGAAGTGGAAGTGGCACTCTGGAGTGGATGGAGGAAGTTGGGTTAGATAAGTAGGAGATTAGCACTACTTCCATATTACACAGGGCCAATAGAAAAGGTTTGGTGGAGGGGGAATAATGGGCTGGGGCTGTTTTTCAGGGTTTGGACGTCACGCTTCAGAAATACATCCTCTGTGTTTAACCCACACACTAACCTTCCAGAAGGGGGCAGCAATACCCAGTACACGGGAAGCAGTTTTGTGGAAGGTACCTTGCTCAATAAACCTCGTCAATAAACACTAGACCATGACAGCTTCAGTAAACACTGATGATCCAGTGTCTCCTGTGAAAGTGAAAGTGACTACCCTTTGTGAAATGCAGCACAACGCAATTAAATTCTACCTCTGTGTTTCACCCATACACAGGGGGGAGCTGTTGAAAGTGCCAAGGGAGCAGTGATGGGGACGGTACCTTGCTCAAGGGTACCTCAGGGTAACCCACTGGTGAGGGAATCGAACCCACAATCTTCTGATCTTACAGTAACAGTAAAAAATCAGACACATACTTTTGCGTTGGTTACAAATCGGTACGTTAATTAAAGGGTTAAACGCCTGTGATCGTTCAAAGCGACTGAACACACACAAACCTTATTTTAACCACGAAACTGAAACGTAACTGTGTGTTTTATAAAGGTTTTAACACTTCAAGATCAAAAACATTCTTGCATCTTCCTGCTTCAACCCGACCACCTGCATGTCCTCTCTCACCACATCCATAAACCTCCTCTTTGGTCTTCCTCTTCTCCTCTTTCCTGGCAGCTCCATCTTCAACATCCTCCTCCTGATATAATCCTCGTCTCTCCTCTGGACACGTCCAAACCAACACAACCTTGCTTCTCTAACTTTGTCTCCAAGACGTCCACCCTGAGCTGTCCCTCTAATATACTCATTTCTAATCCTGTCCATCCTCGTCACACCCAACGAACATCTCAGCATCTTTAACTCTGACACCTCCAGCTCCGCCTCCTGTCTTTTCATCAGTGCCAGCATCTCCAACCCATGTAACATAGCTGGTCTCACTACTGTCCTGTAAACCTTCCCTTTCACTCTTGCTGGTACCTGTCCGTCACAAATCACTCCTCCACTCTTCTCCATCCATTCCAACCAGCCTGCACTCTCTTCTTCACCTCTCTTCCACACTCGCCGTTACTCCGAACTGTTGATCCCAAGTATTTAAACTCCTCCACCTTTGTTACCTCCACTCCCTGCATCCTAACCACTCCACTTTCCTCCCTTTCATTCACACTCATGTATTCTGTCTTTGCCCTACTCACTTTCATTCCTCTCCTCTCAAGAGCAGATCTCCATCTCTCCAGGTTCTCCTCAAGCTGCTCCCTACTCTCACTACAGATCACAATATCATCAGCAAACATCATCGTCCACGGAGACTCCTGTCTAACCTCGTCCCTCAACCTGTCCATTACTACTGCAAACAAGAACGGGCTCAGTGCCGATCCTTACTTTAATTTACAATCCCAGACAGTGTGTCTAATATTTTATAAAAATGCAAACACATTGAAGAGGGTTATGTTAAATCTGAAATGTTTATAAAAATGAACTCAAACATCAAGATTATACTTTCCGTAATTCAGGTTTCAATTTTTCCCAGAGTGCATGTGTAGCTATTTCAGCTTCTAATATCTTTTATATTAATGTTAATATCTGATCAAACTGAAGAAATCTCATTTAAATATCTCACCCTAGGAGAAAAGTGTGCTGTAATATTAAGAAATAATTGTAAAAATTGTAACTAGAATCTTCGTCACACTGTTTATGGCCAAGACGAAATCCGATATCCTTACCGAAGAGGGTTATTCTGGAATATTTACAATAATTAGCTGAACTCAAAGCTCTAAAGCTGCAGGACAGTCGCTGCAGATGAAAAATAAAAGAGCAAAATGAAGGGTGACAGTAACTGGAGTATCCGCCGCTGCCAAGGCGAGGCTGCTCTTTTAGAGTCGCTTGAAACTGTTCCTCAGGATTTTCTCCTCATGGCAGAATGTCTCAGGGATTCACCGTAAGAACCACATCTGATCTGTCAAAGCCTCATATCTACACTACCAGCCTCAGTGGGGAGAGCGATGAGAGACTGGGAGACTCTGGAAAGGCTGAGGTGAAGTGGAGACTCAACGAGACGACACGTCCAAAAACTGAGGACACCCTTTATTTCTCTCCAGGACATCCGCCGTCTCTCAAAAGGCAAAACAGAGCCGAAGTACATTCGAAAGGCAAAATGCTCTTAATGTATTTTAGCTTTAATTAAAGGGACTTTTATATTGAAATCTCCAAAAAACTTCCATCCACAGACTGCTGGACACCTTGTTTTATTTCGTTTTTAAAATGTTAATTTTTCTCTTTTAAAGTTGTAAAATAAGACAGCTAAAATATCTCAAAAGTATTGGTAGAAATAAAACCCAAATACAATTAATATCCAACTTTATATATATAGTTGGATATACATTTTATGTATATTTTATGTATATGTAATACTTTTTTATTTACATACTGGATTTTCATTTTAGAATCTTTTATTCTGCACATACATGTGTGTGTGTGTGTGTGTGTGTGTGTGTGTGTGTGTGTGTGTGTGTGTGTGTGTGTGTGTTTTATAACTCTGTCCACTTCTGGCTGGAGGAGGCATGAAAGTGATGCTCCTGCTTTCTGTGTACTGTGTGTGGTTTCTGTGTGTGTGGGTGTGCGTGGGGTGTGTGTGTGTGTGTTTGTGTAGAGGGTGAGCTGCAGGGTGTAATCGTGCTCACTCTCTGCGGGTAAACACACACACACACACAGAGGGCATTGCCAATGACAGGCTGCCAGTCAGGGGCGGCATGATGCCCTGCTCAGTCAAAGCCAAGTCCTGGCTGCACACACACACACACACACACACACACACACCTACACACACACACACACACACACACACACACACACACACACACACACACACACACACACACACAGAAACAGCTTGTGTTTTCAAAAGGAAAAAATAAAGTTCAGAAAAAGGTTTTATTTTGATGAATTGTTATTTGTTCCCTGCCGTGTCACTCTGATGGGACGTCGTTTTAATCGATATTAGAAATTAATTCATGACTGATTCTTACTGGAGCTCCACCAATCAAACGAGTTCGTTTTAAACCATTTAAAAAAGTGGCTCCAAACTTCTGATGGCGGTGCTTCAACTTCCAGGGCACTGAAACCATGTTCAGATTAAAAAGAATCAAAGAGTGAAGCTTCACACCTACACACACCTCCCACTCATCCCTCTCTCTGTCCCTCTCTCTGTCCCTCTCTCTGTCCCTCTCTCTCTGTCCCTCTCTCTGTCCCCCTCTCTCTGTCCCTCTCTCTGTCCCTCTCTCTGTCCCTCCCACTCATCCCTCTCTCTGTCCCTCTCTCTGTCCCTCTCTCTGTCCCCCTCTCTCTGTCCCTCTCTCTGTCCCCCTCTCTCTGTCCCTCTCTCTGTCCCTCTCTCTGTCCCTCTCTCTCTGTCCCTCTCTCTGTCCCTCTCTCTGTCCCTCTCTCTGTCCCCCTCTCTGTCCCTCTCTCTCTGTCCCTCTCTCTCTGTCCCTCTCTATCCCTCTCTCTCTGTCCCTCTCTCTCTGTCCCTCTCTTTCTATCTCTCTCTCTCCATCCCTCTTTGTCCCTCTCTCTCTCTTTCCCTCTCTCTGTCCCTCTCTCTCTATCTATCTCTTTCTCTGTCCCTCTTCCTCTATCTCTCTCTCTCTATCCCCTTCTCTCCATCCCTCTCTCTCCGTCCCTCTCTCTCTGTCCCTCTCTCTCTATCCTTCTTTCTCTATCCCTCTCTCTCTGTCCCTCTCTCTCTAGCTCTTTCTCCCTCTCTCTGCTCCTGTCTCTAACTGTCCCTCCTATACATTTTCTTAATTTCTCTCTCTGTCTACCCAGATCTATCTGTCTGTCTGTCCGTCCGTCCATTCACCCATCCATCCATCTATCTATCTATCTATCTATCTATCTATCTATCTATCTATCTATCTATCTATCTATCTATCTATCTATCTATCTGTCTATCTATCTATCGCTGTCCTTTCCATTCATATAACTTTTTCAGACACTGGGGAGTGTGTGTGTGTGTGTGTGTGTGTGTGTGTGTGTGTGTGTGTGTGTGTGTGTGTGTGTGTGTGTGTGTGTGTGTGTGTGTGTGTGTGTGTAGGTGTGTGTGTAGGTGTGTGTGTGTGTGTGTGTGTGTGTGTGTGTGTGTGTGTGTAGGTGTGTGTGTAGGTGTGTGTGTAGGTGTGTGTGTGTGTGTGTGTGTGTGTGTGTGTGTGTGTTAAATGGTGAACGTAGCATTTAATCCTGAGTGAAGGAAGCCAGATGTTCTCACTCCCCTTCCTCAGTGCTCTGTATTGTCTCCTGACCCGACCCGGCCCGGCTGCTGTCAGCCCTGCTGGGCAGGCTCGTTTGAGGACTGGTACCCAGGTTCTCCCCAGTGATGTGTGAGCAGAGATGGAGGTAGTTTGTGGCCTTCAGTGGGGGTTAAAGTCCAAAAGTCCTCCAGGTTTTGCTAGAATTTGTTTATTCAGTGAAACATTAAAACTCCTGAAAACATCTCTGAGGATCACACACCAGGCAGAAGGTGGAGGGTTTCGGGAGTCATAAACGCTGACCCTCTTGTTTACACCATTACACCAGCTTAGGGGCTGATCCCTAGGACTGGAAGATTGTGGGTTCAAATCCCTGACCAGTAGGTCACCCAGCGGTTCCCTTGAGCAGCTTTAGTGCATGTCTTCTAAAGATCTGCAGTCATTTCCTCATAAACCAATCCATCATGTTCTGTCCACTGACCACCATGAGACACATCAGGTGTGGAAAAGTCAAAATATGAGTGTTATATTTAGTGCACTTATAAAGTGATTTATTTTAATCTGAGAAGATGATATGGAAAGACAGACGGCAGAGATGTCAGAGTTAAAGGTGCTGAGATTTGTGTTGACAAGGACGAGGATGGACAGGGTTAGGAACGAGTATATTAGAGGGACAGCTCAGGTTTGTCGCCTTGGAGACAAAGTCAGAGAAGCAGGACTGTGTTGGTTTGGACGTCTCCAGAAGAGAGACGAGGAGTATATCAAGAGAAGGACGTTGAGGATGGAGCTTCCAGGAAAGAAGAGAAGAGGGAGACAAAAGAGGAGGTTTATGGACGCGGTGAGAGAGGACATGCAGGGGGACGGTGTGAAAGAGGAACCTTGATCCTTGTTCTATCCAGTTCAGTATAAATCATCTCAAGCCTTAAGGACGTGAGGGAGTTGCCCCGGCTCGGAAGATTGGGGGTTCGATTCCCTTACCTGTAGGTTGACCTGAAGTACCCTTGAGCAAGGTACAGTCCCCGTCACTGCTCCCCGGGCGCTTTCAATAGCTGCCCCCTGCTGCACATGTGTGTACGCAATGATTGAATTTCATTGTGTTGTGCTGTGAAGCGTTTCACAATGACAAGGGTTGTCACTTTCACTTTCACTTATTTTGAAGGACATCTAAAGGTAATGTTGTCATTTAATGTGAAAGTGAAGTGAAAGTGACTATTTGCCATTGTGAACACAGTGAACCATGACCAAATGCTCCCTCTGTATTTAAAACACACACACACACACACACACCGTCCAGCAGGGGGCAGACATATCCAGCACCCGGGGAACAGTGATGGGGACGGTACCTTGGTCAAAGGTACCTCAGGGCAACCTACTGGTCCGGGACTCAAACCCAAGACATTTCAATGCCAGTCCCTAACCGCTAGGCCACCACTGCCACACATCTGTGGGCCTTTTGAGGTTCAATTAATTTTAATGAGTTAATTGGCTGTTTGACTTTTGCCATTTAGTTCACTTTAACTTTATAGTTTAGTTAACTATACACTGCCCTTATGATCTTTTTAAATTTTTTTTTACATACAGAGCCTTTAGCTGGAGATATAGTGACATTATGGATGAACATGGCATTGAAACTGTCCCCTGAGTGTCCCCAGACTTGCTAGTGAGGAGATCACATCTGAGCTGAGCTGTAAAGTCCAGCTCTAAAGACGAAGGGAAGCACTGACAGGTTTGGTTAAAAGTCAAAAACAAAAACGGAAACAGCCAACAGTTTTCACAGATGCCTACTCGCATCGATCTCTACCCACGAACGCGCCCACAATGAGGCTGAAACACACACTCCTGCAGTTTTCTGATGGACACCAGGACGTCTCTTACACTCCGAGAGGGTCTCCGGAGAGAGGAAACACCCACCTTGTACTTCCAGTTACTGGACACGCTGTCAGAAACACCTTCATAGGTCAACTGACTGTAGATCATCGGAGAACCTTCTTAAAAATCTTCCTTGGCTTCTCAAAAAACATATGTGTCAAAATGACAAATATTTAGTCATTTTTTTGTTTAAAAAAAGGACATTTCAGAAAGTAAAAAATGCAAAGATTTGTATAATAATAATAAAGTATCAGCTTTTATTGTTATAACAATATTAACAAGAAATAAAAGCAATAATAATAGTAATTAATTAGCATAGTGATAATAAAATAATAATAATAATAATAATAATAATAATTATTATTATTATTATTATTATTGGTATATTTGTTATTGTGGTAATACCAATAAATAAAAGTGACAATAATTATTAATACAAATAAAAAATATGAAAATATAAATGCTTAATATTTTAATTATTATATAAATAGAAATGTTGCTTAACAATTGCAGAGAAAGAAAACAGCATTAATGAAACGAGAAAATAAGTCAGAGCAGCCTCTCAATCATAAAAGATGAAGAACAAAGTAGAAGAAAGGATCAAGAAGGGAGAAAAGAGACAGCACTGTCAGAAGAGTTAAGTAGACGGAGAAGAGATTTCAAGATTCTGAGGGATAAAAATATAGCATTTGTAGTTGCGGTTAGAAGTTTGGACACCCTACTAAGTCTTGCCTCGTAGCTATGAACTCCCCTGTTGGCTCATATCTCAGTCTGCAAACTCGCTTTGTAGCCAGAAAGATGCACTTTGGTCTTATTTCAGGAAAGTTCAGCCAATGTTCAGTGCAGAACACTGATGTTCCTGCATGCACAGCGTGTTCTTTGCTGAAGAAGTTGAGTTCAGGTTTTACAAAGTATGCGTTTGATCTTAGGTTGCAAAATTTGCATGCAACCGTAAGATGGTTCTTAACGAGACCAAATAGTGAAAAAATCCCACACCGTCTGTCTCCAAATATAAAGATCCTCCAGCAGGACCAGTTCATTTAAGCTGGAGACCAACAGACGAACAGACCAAAACCTATTCGACACAGCACCTGTCGTATCTGACCATCCAGTTTTCAGACAGGTGTGTGTTTCTACTCAGGTGTGTTCTGCTGAATTGGATTTTTAAACTATGAACAGCTCTTGATTTCTACACCCAGCTGAAGTTCTGGATTTCACTTGTAAGGCTGCAATGGTTCTTGAAACCCAACATGAAGACCAGAGAGCTGTCCAATCACTAATTACAGGAGGGACATGGGGGCACCACAGTGGGGGTACCAGAGGTAGGATCTGAACCTGGAACCTCTTGATCCATAGGCAAATGTCCTGCCACTAGACCACCAGAACTCCCAGCTCCAAGGTGAAACTAGGAGGGATGGGTTTCTGATAAAGTGGCCACTGGTCTATAATATGGGTCATAGGTGTTTCCAGTAAAATGGCCACTGAATTAAGGCTCGATTAGGAGTGTCTAATAAACCAGCAGCTGAGTGAGTGTGTGTTTTATTGGACAGGTTCGGTGCTCGGGGAAGTGTTTAAGGAGTGTGAAAGCCGGAAAGCGTCACGCTGCCAAACCCTTCATTAGACCGGCTCGTGAATTCACTCCTGCTGTTCAGTGGAGTGTAAGAGATTGAGAGAGTCTCTGGGCGTCCCGTCCGCGGGGACGGCCTGCCCCTCTCTCCGCCCACGCTTACCTGCTGCCTCCAGATGGTCGTGCCACCTGCCTCCCTCTATCAACAAAAGGTACAATTATCCCACAAGCTTCACCGAGAGAGCTTCTCCAGTCCCCTCACATCTGAGAGAACACCGATCATCTGCTGACGTTTCTATTGCCACCCTGAGACGTGTGATTTCAGCCTGTCAGGAGGACGGTGTAAGAAAATCTAACGTCAGGTTTAAAGGTTTAGAGCACAGCGCAGTACAGGTGGGTATTATAAATAAACTCTCACTGTCCACATTACTGGAAATCTCACTTTTCCAGGCACTGGACACTTTATCAGAAACACCTGCACTCTTTAAAGCAGGGATTCTTCAAGGGTTCTTAAGTGAAGGCAATGGCTCTGCTTAGAACCTGAAAAACAAGAACCTTTTGCATGATTTGTGTTTCTACGGTTCCACATTGCATTTACCAAAGAACCACAGAACCCTTACAATTTTGATTCAAACCTGGCCGAAACACAAAAACCAATTACAGAGTTTGATGATTGGAGATATATTTAATTAGTATAATAATAATAATAATAATAATAATAATAATAATAATAATAAGACTGATAATTCTGTGCATACATAGAATATTTACCCCAGAATATTTTTATATTTTATAAAAATAATAAAATTAAAAGTCGTATTATTAACATTATAATTATGTCAGTTTAGCACATTACTTACTATTATTATTATTGTTGTTGTTGTTATTATTTTTAAATAACCATTATTTTTATTATTATTATTATTTTTTATTATTATTATTATACTCATTAAATATATATCCAGTCATTTTTATCAATATTCAATATTATTTAAATATTTCTCAATCAATATTATTTATTCATTTTTATTAAACTATGGATCTGTAATGTTAAAAGCTTCCCCATCAGTTCATCACAATCTGAAATAAGACGCCCTGCAGAGCTGAGAGAAGTGAAAGAGAAAGGAGAGCAGGTCTGTGGATGGCTTTTCTTCTGAAGAAGCAGCGATGGTTAACAGTTCAGGAAGAAGAGGTGGGAGTAACGTGGGCAGAGTGTTTAGTGTGAGTGAGAACTTTAGCTGCTGAGTTTTGAAAGCACTGTTTCAGCTGCGAGTCCACTTCAGAAGTGAAACATTATCTTTAAAGTCGTTATTCCTCTAAGCACAAGCCCCGCCCACTGAACACTCACACCCCCGCCCACTACCAAATCTCTCATGATCCGACCGCCTGCATGTCCATTAACCTCCTCTTTCCAGGCAGCTCCATCCTCAGCATCCTTCTCCTGATATGCTCCTCGTCTCTCCTCTGGAGGAACACAGTCTCTCTTACTTTGTCTCCAAACTGTTAAACCTCTCTCACTCACTCATTTTCTGAGCCACTTTTCCTAATTAGGGTCATGGGGGTGCTGGAGTCCATCTCAGCCCTCACAGGTCGAACGGGGGACACACCCTCTCACAGGACACACCCTCTCACAGGACACACACTCTCACAGGACACACCCTCTCACAGGACACACACTCTCACAGGACACACCCTCTCACAGGACACACCCTCTCACAGGACACATCCTCTCACAGGACACACCCTGGACAGGTCACCAGTCCATGGCAGGGCAGACACACACACACACACACACACACACACACACACACACACACACAGAAATGTATACATCTATCTGTCTCTGTCTGTCTGTTTCTCTCTCTCTCTCTCTCTCTCTCTCTCTCTCTCTCTCTCTCTCTCTCTCTCTCTCTCTCCTCTTTCTCATCTAACATATGTCCTCTAAATATTAATTATAATTTTGCCCTTGTCAGTTCTTCTCTTTCAGTTAACTGAGTGTGTTCGACTGGGAGCTCACATTTTGGACACTGAATATGTCTCACTTGAACAATGTCCTGTCTCTACACGTTCTTCCAGCTGTTGTTCAAGGCTGCTGTCTGCTCCTGCTGCTGGAGGCACTAATGCAAATTCGCACCTATTTGAAAAGGTAGACGGAAATGGACATTGATGCCACGAGCTGATCTGGCTTTGTAAAATGAGCCGAATATGTAATCGGCTGCAAATGTAACACCTCCGCTCATTATGTTGCGTCCTTCCCTGCTTCGCACAGCCCAGAAAGGAATTCAAATACAAGCAAACACCGGCAGAAATCTCAGAAGGTCTCAGGAATTCTGGTCCTGAGTGTCCTTCTACTGCTTTCGCATTGCGATCAACCCACATTGTACAGTCACCACGACCTCTGGCACTCAAACTGAGCAAACGGAGTCCCGCCTAAAAAGACAAGACCAGAAACTCTCACCTCATAATAGATTTGAACATGAAAAAATGACTGCCGTTTGAAACATGTTGCCCCACATTCCTCTCGGCTCGGACCGCAAGTTTGCTAGAATTTGACTCCACTCACTTGAAGAGGCCTTTGAAAGCTCTTCACCTTGCTAAGAGCGGGCAACGTGCTCGTGACTCGATGGAGGTCCGGGATGTAGATGAGCTGATTTCTCCTGCCCACACTGTGCTCGGGTTCAACCTGCGTAAAGATGAATGGAGTAAAAGCCGACCATAACTCCGCAGGGGGAAGAATGTGAGCGCTAGAGTGATGTTTGAGGAAGAATGAAATATGTCATTACGTGATAATGATGTTAATTATGCCATCTTTGGCACCGTAGGAACGCGTGAGCTGGTGCTTGACAAGAAGATTCTTCTGTATAATTACACTCTGATTGACACGCTAAATAAACAAAGAATGATGCCGAACGCCTGCCTTTGCCAAGAGTGAGAAGCTGGAACAGAAAATATGTCACTTTATGCACAATAACCCATTCTGTTTCATTGTGCAATACAGCCCTGTAGTATGTTTACAGAGCTGGGGACAGAACAAGGAGGACACCTGGCAAGGACAAGATAGGATACCAGGGCATGACAGGACACATGGACATGACTGCAGACTGACCTGCTGGCTTAAGATGGGAGTGGGCTGACAGCTAAATGAGAGCAGGCTGATGGCAGGAAAGAGGACTGCATTGACGACTGGACAGGGGACAGGATTGATGTCTGGACAAGAAACTGGACAGAGATAAACAGGGGACTGGACTGAGAACTGGAATGAGGACTGGACTTATGGCTGGACAGGAGACTGGATTGATGTCTGGATGGGGAACTGGACTTAAACAGGGGACTGGACTAACAGCCACAAAGAGGACTGGACTGTCAGCTGGATATGGGACTGGGAAAAGGGCTGGATAGGATACTGGACAGATATTTGGACAGGGAACTGAACAGAGTTAAACGGGACTGGAATGAAAACTGAAGAGAGGACTTGATGGCTGGAGACTTTAATGGATGAGGCTTATAAGCGGGATGTACGAGAAGAGAAGTGGATTAAATAAAAGAAAGCAAATCTGTGATGAGAGTGGACATGTAGGGGGTTGGTGTGGAGAAAGATGCAGTGGACAGGAAGGACTGGAAACAGATGATCCGCTGTGGAGACCTAACCAGGAGCAGCTGAAAGAAGAAGAAGAAGAAGAAGAAGAAGAAGAAGAAGAAGAAGAAGAAGAAGAAGAAGAAGAAGAAGAAGAAGAAGAAGAAGAAGATGGAGAAGTGCTGTTCTATCAGTGCAATAGGCCAAAGTCCTTAAAGATTTTCTGGGTTTTGAGGTCATTCTGACTTCATGAGAGATCAGCTCTCTTTCAGTCTAAATTTATATCTAATTCTTATAAATAATTGCTGTGCACCCCAAAAATGTTAGAGACATCAAGTTAACTTGTGTAAATATTTTTGTATTATTAAATGCACTAAAAAGGAGCTTTTATTTTGAAATGCTGGGTGCTAAAAGTAGGAAGTAGGGTTCACTATGATCTCATCTAAGCAGTTTTTCAAGTATAATCCAGATTAATCCAAGGTGTTTCCCGTTCAGAATCAACGGTTGTAAATTCTCCATGTACTCCATGTACTAGACGTTTGACATCATGGCATCGTAGCTTGTATGAGTGAAGGATGCTGGGAAGGGTTTGAGCTCTTTAGGTCCCAAAAACCACTTTGAAACTATTCGTTCAACTATTCATAGTGCCCAAAAGATTCATACAAGGAGTTGAAACTGCTCCCTGATTGGCTGTTTTTCATAAGGAGGTGATGAATGTATTGCATAATGGTGCCTTCTGTTAGGACTATGAGATCCAGAATGTCCACAAAGTGCTTCTATGGCAGTTGTCCATTTTGTAAAAATGTGTATTTTTATTAAGCAACATTTATGGTTTTAAATTTTCTGCCCATATTCTACAAAAGTTCAGGATAATGTAACGCACGCTTGTAAGGACAGGGAGGGATTATGGTTCCACTAATAGAAAAGAACATTTTGGAACGTTTGCATGCTGTGCAAGTTTCTACATGGCGAAATGAAATAGTGTCCATTTACGTGCCTGTATTGGATGCATTTTTAGAATAAATGCCTTAATCAAAAGCAGAAACATTGAACTCCATCTTTGGATGGAAATCAGAGGTGGAGAACTTGTCAGGTGGAGAAACGAATGGTCCTGATTTTGTCCCTGGTAGAGCAGTTCCAGAGAATGTGAACCAGGAGAAAGTGGAGAGGTAGAAATTGATGGCTGATGATGATCTTGGGATGGAGGACCTTTTTTATCCGAACATCTGGCTGTTATGTCGCCAAGATAACACTGAATGCGGTGCAAGAAAGGGTGTAATGAAGTTCTTGTTTTTTTTTTTTCTGGATGGTGACTCAGGCTATGTTCAACATGAGGAAAGAAACAGACTTTAATCAATGCAACAGAAAACGCCAGGTGGCTGCTGTTCTGCACGTCTCCGTCCACATCTGCAAAACATCTTCCTGAGATCGTTGGCCTCAAAACCCCAGTGCGGTTTGGATTGAAAGGCTTTGCAGAAAAGGCATGATGTGTGAAATGAGAGTCTTTCTGAAACCAGAACTGCTTTGCAGCAATTCAGATTTGGTGATAACGTGGGACAAAACTGAAATTCTGCAAACAAAAACTCTACAATGTGGTAAAAGAGTTTTACCATTAATTTTTTATTTATTTATTATTTGTATGAGCAAAATTTGGATGGATAAGGGCATTGGTGGCCAAGCATTTAGGGACTAGGCCCCAGGAGGTCATGGTTTCAAATCCTGGACTAGTAGGTTGCCATGAGGTTCTCATGATCAAGGTACCATCCCCATCACTGCTCCCCGGATGCTGGATATGACTGCCCCCTGCTGAGTGGTGTGTGTGGGTTAAATGCAGTCGATGTACTTGGTTGTGGTTCACAGTGACGAATTCACATAGACAAATAGTCACTTTCACTTTACTGCATTGTGGTTTGTCTTTTTTTCTGCAATCTTTTGTTAGTATCAGGAAGGTTCTTTCTCAAAAAAATATTTTTTTAATAAGGTAAACCCAGTGTCCTCATTGAAGGACATCCTTTATTAAAATAAGTAAAAAAAAAAAAAAAAAAATATATATATATATATATATAATATATATTACTTGTACTATGCAAGAGTTTTATTATAATGGCCACACACTTTCTGAATATAAAATAAAAAAATTAAAAATCCACAAAAAAGAAAAGCTCAGGTCTCAGGAGGATACAACTAATACGCCTGCATTCTCTCTTTTCTTTCTTTCCCATGATTTGAATCTTTTTAGCCAGCACAATAGAGAGAAATGCTCATTTATTTATATCATTTTATTAAATTAGTCAAATATAATGTTACAGGAAAACATTACTGTGTATTCATCAAAGCAAGTCTACCTGCTAATAGCAGCTTATTAAGTTTATTTTTGTCTCTACTTTCCAGTTTCGTTCCATATTTATCTGCATGAACACTTGGACGGGAAAAAAAGAAACTGAAAAATAGTGACCTATAAATCAAGACGCAGAACAATACGATAACAGAAAGACTTCGTCATACTGGAGGGTTTGGACAAAGAACTCAATGCAAACGAGCTTTGTCTTTAATCTGGACTTTGTATGAAGTGGACGCTGCAGGCAAATCAGTTGGATAACGTCCTGTTCTCCTGTTATCACTTAAATGAGGCCAGCTTAAGTAACATCTCATTTTTTGAGGATTTATAGAGCCATTTAATACCAAAAAGCAGCTCCAAGTCATGATGAATTAGTTATTACTTCTCTTCCCCCTTTTCGTATTTCTCACTTGGGCCTACAGTTTGAGTTATCCATTATTAGTCTGCCCAGTTATAAATTTAGTGTACTTTATGGAATAAGGAGATTCATCATCTAAATGTGATCCATGCTAGATAATGATGAGGCATAATTCAGCGTGATTAAGGTTCAATCCATTTGCTATTCCTTGAAAAGTTGGTTAAAGCTTTAGGATACCTTCGGTTTTCAGCACAAAGGTACCCTGCAGAACCTGATGGCTGGCTTGAGGTTCTCACAACTCTGGTAACCTCAGGTTAAAGTGATAACAACCATTGTAAGGGGTCTCACTGCTTTATCATGCACTCAAATATTGGTTCTTTGGTCCAATCAGCCCATTGTTCTTATCCAGAGCAACCTCCGTTTTTCTAATTACAAGGACAGTCCCCCTGGAGCACCTTGAGGTTGAGGTGCTTGCTCAGGAACCCAAATGAGGTGTTGTTGGAGCATCCCAACACCGTGCTTCTCAAGAAGTGATGATCATAACTCGTTTATTTGGATTCAGGAGTAACATGAGGGCTGAGGGTTTCTAACGAGGTGGACCCAACAAATGTCAGAACAAGTTCTGCTCCTACTAAAACCTGAACTTTACAAATGGAAGCTGGAAGCCTATGAATGGCAAGAGATTTTGCACAACTTTGGGTTGAGGGTCTTGCTCAGGAACCCGTTGGTGGTGCTGGAGGTGGGACTTCAACCTGCAACCTCTTGGTCCACAGGGGAATATCCAACATCAAAACCATCACTACCCCACATGAGATCATGAGAGAAGGCCACACCACTGGTAAAAATCCTACCAGGAGAGGCTATAAAAGAATAAGAGTCTAAGTTAGATGTTCACACCGTGGGACACCGTGTGTCTCTCTATGACCTTTACGCTTGTCTTGAAGGCCAAGAATGGACTTGCATCTTCTACTTTCATGGAACTGGTAAATCATACAAACGATACGGATTGGCCAATGGCAGGTCTTGCTGTACAATATTTTGATGGACAATATTAAAAAAAAGAAAATCTGTCTATCTGTCTGTATGTCTGTCTGTCTGTCTGTATGTTTGTATAAGCTATACTTGGCTGAAGTGGAGCCTATCTCCAGCTTAAAAAATTTCTTTGGAGTCCACTTCAGTGAAGACCTCTCCTGGACCTCTAGCACCCACGTCCTTTTGAAAAAGGCCCAACAACGCCTGTGTTTCCAAAGGAGGCTCAGGAGCGCCTACCTGTCTCCCAAAATAATCTCCAGCTTCTACAGCTACTCCTCTGAGAGCATCCTAGCATCTCAATCTTTGCTAGCAGTCCACCAGCGGGTCAATAAGGGAGCCCAGCATTTCACCGTTTCCCAGCTCCCAGTCCCATAAGGTTTATCATGAATTCTGCCCGCACAGGAGTCTTAAGATCAGCAGGCATCCCACCCGCCACAGCCCTCGAGGGGGCACTACAGGAGTCTCAGAGCCCACACTCCAGGCTCAGAAGAAACTTCACCCCCATGCTGTTACTTATCAGAACCACTTGCTCACTTACATCCACATCCCTTCAATCCCCTTCAAGCTGAGCCTCCCTCAACCTTACCAGCTCACTGACATACACACTTCCCTTCTTGGTTCTTCTACTGGTGACACCTTCTCCCTGATTTTCTTCCAGTGGAACAGCTGTACTCCAGTTACTTCATACATACTCGGCTTCATTCAATGATAATGTATATTTTATAACTAAAAATTATACTGCATTTAGAGTAGTACAGTATTGCATGCCATATGTAACTCTTCTGATTCAACCTGGTTTTAGATAAGCCCTTCTGAATCCAGTCTGGTCCTGGATGAACTCTTTGGACTCCAACTTGGTCTTGCAAAAAACCCTTTTTGCTCCAATATATGCCTATGTTGATTCTCCTGTATTTTTTACTGTATTTCATCCCATTTGTATCCCCTCCTTCCTATAAACCCTTCTAACTCCAAACTGATCCTAGATAAACTCCTCCAGCTTCAGCCTGGTCCTGTAGAACCCTTGTGGCTCTAACCTGGTCCGGTATAACTCTTCTGGCTCCAAACTGGTCTTGGATAAACCCTCCCGAATCCATTCTAGTCCTGTTTGAACTCCTCACGCTTTAAACCAATCGAATATATAAGCTTAAACTGGTCCTGTGTAAACCCTTCTGAATTTAACCTGATGTAGCCTAAAAGGCTTCTGACTCCATCCTGGTCCAGGATAAACCCCTCTGACTCCAACCTGGTCTGTAATGAAAGTTTCAAACACCAAACTGGTTCTTTAAAGGCCCTTCTGGCTCCTGCCTGATCAGTTATAATCCTTCTGAATCCAAAGTGGTCCTGCTTCTAGCCTTCCAACATCTCTCAGATCTAGTTTATATCCTTCTGCCTCCTCCTTGGCCCTGTCTCCAATAATGTGACCTCCTTTAAATCTTTTAAAACTTCACATATCTATAAACATCATATTTTCCCTGCTCTATAACATACTGACTCCGTCCATGCTGGAGTGCTGGTGGTCTAGTGGTTGCCTACAGACCAAGAGGTCAATGGTTTGAATCTCACCTCCAGCACTACCACCATTGGGTTCCTGAGCAAGACCTTTAACCCCAAGTGTCTCCAGGGGGACTGACCTTGTCCTTAAGAAATGTAAGTCGCTCTGGATAAGAGCGTCTGTTAAATGCTGCAAATGTCATTCTGGTCCAGCCTGTAACCTTCTCACTTCTTCATGGCCCAGTATACAACCACCTTATTGAGCTCTCTGTCGCCGTCTGATGACCAGCCTAATGCTTTCCATCTGATTTCGACTTCAGGAGTCAAATCTGCTTTTTACACCTTTCACAACCAAGTATTATCCCATTTTGCAAATCCAAGATCCCCAGTAAGCAAAAAACCTCCCCAGGACCCCTGTAGAGTCCACCACCTCTGGTTTCTTTCTCTATTTACCTAATTGCAGGTATGATTACAAGAAATGTCCTAATAAACAGATTGTGTGCGTACACCCAACTGCCTCAGACTCAGTCGTGACATCGGGAGCTAATGCAGATTTAGGTGAAATCAGCACTCCATTGGATTAGTTTTATACGGCGCTAAGGAGGCAGAGCGGTCGTTTCTGCCGGTTTCTCTAACGGGAGGTGTCGGATTCATCTCAGCAGGTGTCAGCAATCCAGGTCATGGCACCAAACTGATTTGGAAAAGTTTTCAATTAATGCTGCAATATATTCCATGTTAATTTGTACGCAAGACAGCGGACCCTGCTTATTCCATATTGCTTTGAAACGCAGGTTGTTCACGTCCTCCGAAATTACAACGATGAGTCTTGTAACGGTTGAAAAGATGAAATGTCTCTTTAACACATGCTGTGGGCCTGTTTTAAGCCAGTATTAAGAAAAATAGATCTTTTTTTTTGGGCCAGTTAGCATTTATTTGCACAGAAAGAAACAGCAATGAGACACAAACATATAGAAGCATAACTAGATGCAGTAAAAAGCAATTTTATGTATTTTTAAGCTTGTTTTCTCTCTCCTCTGGAGATCCCAGTATAATCAGTAGATCTTGATCAATACCTGCTTTGGTGAATCGATGCTTCATTAAGTTCAATCAGGATCTGCTGATGGAAGTGAACAGTTGTGATGGAGCATTGAGGAGAAATCTGGAACTAAACCAGCTCAGAAGATCGACGGCTTAAAAAAGACATTCTGATTAATTTCTGTTTGAATGTATTCTGAATATGCATTCTGTTGTAAAAATAAAAATAATAAAAAACTTTTACACAGGTAAACAATTCAAAGTCTCCTCACCAATGGGGGGTCACAGACTTCTCAAACCATGTCTACACTTCCTGCTGCCATCTGTTTCTGCCATTTTTACAATAAGGGAAACATCTGCCATGTTCAGAATGGCAAGTAGTTGCTTTCACTTTCTCTCACTTTCATTTTACTTCACCATTAGCTTCATGGGCAAGACCCTCGCTTTCAGTTGCAGTTTGCAGCTTTTAAGAAAGTGGTACAGAACGTAGTACAACATATTTGCACTTACAGTTGTCTGGGGTAGCTCTAGCAAGGCAGAAATTTGATTCGGTAGTACAATAAAAGTCACTTAGCTTTTCATTTTCATCTATTCTACTGTAACTGTTGCTATAGAGATGCCTCGCAATGTTTAAGTACCTGTTATTAATGCACATGGCTTAATTAGCTACACAGCTTACAAATAATTCATGCAACTTGCCCACATACCATGCACTTCATTAGAAACCTCTAGCCATCTCATGACGTTTGCTTATCTTACAGGTCTACAGTTACAGACATCGAATCATTTTCCATTGGTCAGTTTCTGACCACAGACCACTTTTATTCCAGATATAAAGGTCCATTCTCATCATAAATTGTGCGTGGGGACCAGGTGCAGTAATGGGATATTACGTATCAGTGTCCCTGCTAGGGTTCAATCATCCTCCATCCAGAAACTGTCCAATGATGATGGGTGGGTCCTGGTAGAGAGAACAATGTGCACAAGAGCTGGTTTTGACTTGGAGGTGGGTCTAGAACACTTAGCCAGGAGGTTAATCTTGGTCCAACAGGTTCCTTTATATTGAGCAAAATTATGAAAGTGAAAGTAACTTTTTGTCATTGTGAAAACGATGAAGTTCAACCTCTGCTTTTCACCCACACACACCATCCAGCAGGGGGCAGGTGTATATAGAGCCCAAGGTAATGGGGTAATAGGGACAGTACCTTGCTCAAAGGTACCTTAGGCAACATACTGGTCTGATATTCCAACCAGTGACCTTCTGATTTGAGGCCAACTCCCTAACCACTAGGCCACCGCTGCCCCATACCCCCATACATGACACTACTTACTGAGAAAGTCCTTTTAGTGATATGCTTCCCTTCAGGGCTGAGACCAGTTTGGCAGGCTGACATGTCCAAGCAATACTGTCGTCAGAAGAACCGAGACTAGCAAAGGCTGGCTCGCAGGCCTCGCTGTCAATCACAGCAAGCCGGGCTTTGTTTGCATGAGAGACACAATAAATGCAATTATGGGACGTCTGCTGCATCAGTGCCACTCTGACGCCAGGCTGAGTTTATAAATAAAACGACCTTTAGAGGAGGATTTATGCCATCGTGTTCAGCACAGCTCCCTCTGTTTCTGCCTGAAATATGATCTGCATTTCTAAATGGCGTGACGCTCATCACTTTTGTGTGACACTCCTATAAGATCATCATTTGGTCAAATGGGGAACGCTCACTTCTAATCTAAAACACATTATTTTCATATTAATCTTCATTTGAATCAATTGTGATGGCCTTCTACTGGAAGGCTCGGATCAAAATTTAAGACGAAGAGCAAAAGTCAGCAAGCATTGCAGGGTGGCCGTTGAAAGACTGTTTAACTGAAGTATACTGTACATTGCAGATATAGTTGGCATTCTTCGAGGTGCAATCAGGGTATACATGTCTTTTAAGGTGCAGCATGGTCCTTGAGGACTTCTCCTTCTCCTTCCCAAGAGAAGATGTGTATAGAATGTTTTAAAGTAGAATGGTAAAATAGAAAGTCTGGATGCCGGGACATATGGACTGCTGTGGGATATGGTGGAGTTATGTTGCCTAAATAAAGTTACAGAAGGAATACTCATGATGCAACCACCCCAGTGTAAATGTACCAGAAAGTTCAGTGACCTGAACAACAGCGAGGGTTTGGAGAACATTAATGCTAATGGGCCTGTTGGAAAGGGATCAGCTAATGTGATATCTTCCCTGGCATCAAAAAACAAGCTCCAGTTTATTAAAAAGATCACATGCAGAGATGAAAGGGAGCTCATTTGTAGCACGTCACAAACACCTAAGCAAACGCCAAAGTTAGTTTCAACCATAAGCATGAAAGCATGTTTAAAATTCATGCCCAGATGCTGCAGTTCAGTGCTGAGTGCTGAATGGCTGGAAACATACAGTCCAACGTGACTGTTTCTGTGCAGGAATCCATGTAGGGCTTAACTTTGAACCTCGAGAGGGTTACCAAGGCCCACTTAACACCTCCCTATGTCTTGCATGGATCAATGAATCAGTAAACCATGAAGAGCACTGTAGGGGACCCTCTTGGTGAACAGCAGCTTATTTACAAGGTTTGCTCCACACTTGCTTAATACAAATCTAGATTTTGCATTTCCATTTTCATCAGAAACTTCCTTGCACATCCCAGTTGGCCTTATTTGTGCATCTGGTTAGGCTCTAGTTGGACATTAGCAATTACTCACTTCCTTTCTGGAGCAGCATGGTCCAAACTCTTTTCTAAAGCCCAGTCAGAAGGTTTTTTTTTGTTATTCACTGTTTAGCATTTTAATTACCGTATCACACTCACTCATTTTCTGTACTGCTTGCCCTAATTAGGGGGGGGTTAGCCCTAGGACAGGTTGCCAACCCTAGGGCTGACACACCGACAAGCAGACTCACAACTATGGAGAATTTAGCATCTCCAATCTGCCTGACGTTCAGGTCTTTAGATGGGGGGGACAAAGGGAGGACATGTAAACGTCATACAGACCCAGACTGTCCCATCTGGAAACCAAACCCAGGACTTTCTTGTTGTCCATTTTAATCACCATCTAATAACAATCACAAATGCTTGTGTGGCTTCAGCAGATACCAATGCTATTGTGTGTTAGCATGGATGCTGGGATAGGTGCTACTGAGTGGCTAAAGTGTTCCAGGTGGTTGCTAATGTTTGGCTAGACTTAGCTATGCTGCCCCAAGGGATCGATTCGGTAGTTGCTGGTTGCTAAGATGATGCTAAGTGGAATACATGGCATTCCAGGTGGTTGCTAATGTTATGCGGTTGTTAGGAGGGGTTGAAAAAAGTACAATGAAAATGAAAGTGACTATATCTGTCATGTTGAAGCATGGCACAGCACACAGTGAACCCCGATAAAATACCTCTGATTTTTACCTTTACACAATGTAACCCACTTCCAAGTAAATACACCTCACTCTAGCTTTTTGAGGAGCTAAGCGTCAGCGTAACAACCACAAACGATGCGAGCAAACAATAAGTTTGTGACCTAATCTAATTGTTCAAGGTCAATTTAGTGCAAATCTGTTCTAGCACGTTCCAACCACAAGCTGGTTACTTCTCTGCTGTCCAGCAACTGCACAGATGCTGGATTCCCTGAAGATCCACTGGGGGCTCGCCATGTATGGAATCTGTAGATCTTCTTTGCTCAACCTTCCAGACAGTTCTCACTCCAATAGAAGACCTGACCTGCATTTACAAACAGGCTCGATGTCTCTGTTCTGCTTCCTATATCTCTGTTATTGTTCTAAGTACAACATCCTTCCAAAGCAGGGTTTTATCAGTTCAGTACTGACTTCAGTGCTAGTTCCAATTTCCAAAATCGTGACTTCTTAATCCTTCAGTTCGGATTAAGTTCACATTACAAAGTTCAGCAATGCAATTATCAACCAAAATGACCTTCTGCTGCATTCAATTATTTAACATTGGAATAACAGAAGAGCATCTGATACAGAACAGTGCTGATCACAAATCTTATTCAAGATATAAAATGCAGCAAAGTTCCCCAAATCAAGTGTTTTAAGGTAACAAATTCCCTTAGCAACAGAATTTGTAATTCACCATTTATCATGAAACTACTGCTGGGTTCTTCTAGCAGTACATGCTAGCCACATTAAGAGTGAAGACTTAGCAACTCCACAAGAAGGAAACATGTGTCTGGTTCTCTTTGAAAAACAATAACACTCTTATCGAAATGCCATAAACCTCCATACGTTCTCCTCAAGCACGTTACAGGACATAAACTTATCACCCACGGGGCAGCAGCGGCCTAGTGGTGAGGGAGTTGCCCCGGATAGGATGATTGTGGGTTCGATTCCCTCACCAGCGGACGGTACCCTTGAGCAAGGTACCGTCCCTGTCACTGCTCCCCAGGCGCTTTCAATAGCTGCCCCCTGCTGCCTGGTGTTTGTGTGCATGGGTTAAATGCAGAGGCAACCTACTTCAAAGCTCACAAAGCTTTTACAATAAAAGAATCTGCCAGTAAAAAGAAAATGAGTTGTGAACTAAAAGCTCATCATTTGACTTTCAGTGTTTTTCATTTGGTTTATTTTCAGTAAGCTACGATAATAATTCCGGTTAAAATGCCTACCGTTGCTGCCCATGATCATGGTTTCTAAGGTTTAAATAGAAGAGACAATATCACATGCAACTCTTCCAGCCAGTTAAGAACAAGGTTGAGAACCTCCCTGAGCACTAGGAAGCAATTTGCATGTGCTATTCACCCTCCTGCTGAAATGAAAAAGCCTCACCTGGGTGCCTGAAAGATTTTAATGAATAAGCCAAAATCAGCCTCAAACTTCTGTCAAGATTTGTAATAAGCTTCATCACTGTAACCTCTACACGATCTCTCAACCTGTTTCTGAAAGTCATAATCCTGCATTACACTCATTTTCAACTTCTTTTTCATCATCTTCTACATGTAAATGCTCAGCCCTGGAACAGAGCATACTTTTAGGGATGTTTCTTTCATGTCTTGCCTCGTGTACCTGCATAAATAGGTGTGTTTAATCTCAGTTTGGTGGATCTTTTATGTAAATAATGAGAATACAGTTCATTTTATTGCAGCAACACTTTTAACAGAAAGTGAAAGTGACTAATCCCCATCGTGAAACACACAGCGAGACACAGCGAAGTTCAGCCTCCGCATTTCACCCACACACACCGTGCAGCAGGGGGCAGCTGTTGAAAGCACATGGGGAGCGGGGATGGGGATGGTACCTTGTTCAAGGGTACCTCGAGGCAACCTACTGGCCTGGGATTCAGTCCTATGATCTTTCAATCCTGGGTCCCTCGTCTAGAAGTAACTTTCTGGAGGTAACGATAAAACCTTGGGAGGAATCTAGACTCATAAGAGAATCTCATTCTCCTCTGGTCTAAACAAGAGGAGCATTCTTCATTCTTCTTTCGGCTGCTCCCGTTTAGGGGTCACCACAACAGATAATCCATGTCTCTCCTCTGGACATGTCCAAATCAATGCAACCTTGCTTCTCTAACTTTGTCTCCACCCTGAGCTGTCCCTCTAATATACTCATTTCTAATCCTGTCCAAATCGCAGCGCCTTTAACTCTGACACCTCCAGCTCAGCCTCCTGTATTTTCATCAGCATCACGGTCTCCAACACATATAACTTAGCTGGTCTCACTACCATCATATGTAGAACACTGTGTGGATTAACCAACAAGTAGCACCCACAATGCTCAGTGGTGGCCTAGTGGTTAGAGTGTTGGTGCCAGGATCATAAGATTGTGGGTTCGAATCCCAGACCATTTGATTGCCCTGAGGTACCGTTGAGCAAGGTACCGTCACTGCTCCCTGGGAGCTTTCAATAGCTGCTGCATGGTGTGTGTGGGTTAAATGCAGTGTGTTGTGCCGTGCTGTGTTACACTTTCAAAAACACTGTCCTTCAGCAAGATCTGGAGAGCTGTTCCTCACTGACTTTTCGGAAGCAAAATATGAAGAAATGAGGGAAGGCTCATAATTTGGCACTGTCCTGCATATCTTTAAGAAAATGAGTTCTCAATGAGTTTATAGGAAATGGCGCATAAATATAAAGGATAGGCTGTGTCCCCTTTTGAGCTCCTCAGGAAGATTTTCTTTTGAGTTCCACTTAAGGGTTCTTCCTGCTACACTTCTGAAGGTTTTTGAGGCAACGTTTTCCTGTCTAGGTTGAAAGTGCTCTGTAGAACAAACTACAGCCTGACGAGGTTTTGGAACTGAAAGCCCAAATGAACTCAAAGGTTTTCAATGCAAAAAACACCTTTGAACTCCAGATGTGCACCTTCTTTTTGAGAAGTCATCAACCAGATGTTTAAATAACCTGCCAAATAGGTTTTGGTCCTATTTGTGACACCAAAACAGCTCTGACCCATCAAGGCCTGGACTCCACAAGAAGGTACGCTTCAGAAGAGTTCCTTTAATTTGGGGTGGGAACTTCAAGGATCTCCTTGCAATAGGCTGCCGACCTGTCCAGGGTGTGTCCCTGTCCTTTGCCCGGTGTGAGCTGGGATGGACTCCAGCAACCCCCCCCCAAAATTAGGACAAGTGGCCCAGAAAATGACTGACTGACTTTCAAGGATCAGAATAGTCAAGCATGTGTAGCAGTGGCCTAGCGTTTAGGGACCAAACACCAGGATGTTTCCCAGACCAGTAGCTTGCTCTAAGGTACCATTGGGCAAGGTACCATCCCCATCACTGCTCCCCAGATACTGCACATGGCTGCCCCCTGCTGGGTGACGTGTGTGAGGGGTAAATACAGAGAATGCATTTCGTTCTGGTTCACTATTTGCTGTGTTTCACAATGACAAATAGTCACTTTCATTTCATGTGCACTTCATTTTAAACATCTGGTCTTCTGTAGAGCATCCTCCCCGCAAAGCGTGATCAGACCACAGGGGTTAGGAAGGTGGATGTGCCCTGGATTTTAAATGACCAGATACTTGGGGAGAGATATTTATCACAGGTGAACAAATAGGCTTCAATTCAGATCATTCTGCAGCTGTGACTCGGCATTAGATTCATCGCTTTGCACTTTAGGGCAAATGTTCAATTTCAGGCATGTTGCGTCCGCGGGCTAGAGGAAGAGTTACGGCGGCATTTTTTCTGTCGTCCCACGTATCTGTCTGCATAAATAGATGTGTTCGCCCTTGCCTTATCCCTCTGATATTTCCTTCCTGAGTTTTCAGAGTCGAGGTCGTTGCATTTGCAGACGCCATGTGGTTTAAAGCTGCTTTTGAGAGCTACAATGGAAACCCTGTTCATCAAGTTCACTGACTAACTCATTAGAGGCCATTATGTTTCATTAAATTGATCTGTAAGGCCTTTTCTTCATTTGCGACCATGTTTATCTGCTCTTTTTTTTTTTTTTCTGGTAGGCCTAATTGGTTCAATCTGCTGATGCAATGGGCCGCTCTCCAGCTCTCTCTCTCTCTTTCTTTCACTCTCTGAAATCACTTTTTTCCTCAACACAGTAGGGCTCAACAGTTGATTGTGTTTTTTTTATCGGAATCGAAATTTGAAAGAGTGCAATCTTCCGTTTTTAGGGGCTGTTGATTTAATGATTTTCCTGGAACTTTGAATGTTGGCAGCATGACTGGTAAAGGGAGAATTGGATGAGAGGTTGGACCTTCACCGATTGGCTAGACAGAGAGACAGAGCTGGGAAAGATGTGCAGCAAGTCAGGACGATAAAGGATGGACATGGAAACGTACTCACAGGTGAACAGAGCGTGTTGAGCAGATGGAAGGAGAACTTTGAGGGGCTGATGAATGAAGAAAATGAGAGAGAGAGAAGATTGGATGATGTGAGAAGAGTGAACCAGGAAGTGCAGCAAATAAACAAGATGGAAGTAAGAGCAGCGATGAAGAGGATGAAGATTGGAAAGGCGGTTGGTCCAGATGACATACCAGTGGAAGCATGGAGGTGTTTAGGAGAGATGGCAGTTGATCAGATTGTTTAACACAATCTTGGAAAGTGAGAGGAGCCTGAGGACTGGAGACCATATCCAGCACTCGTGGAGCAGTAAGGGTACAGTACCTTGCTCACGGTTACCTCAGGGCAACCTGCTGGACAGTGATTCGAACCTACAACCTTCCAGTTATGGGGCCTAGTCCCTAAACGCTAGTCCACCACTTCCTACTGCAAGAAATAATGAGATGCAAGAAGGAACAACTTGCAAAAGCTGCTTTGAAATATGACTCAAGAGGCAGCAAAGCTGAGCTTAACAGCTGATCTTTAATGAACGAGTCGTGGAACTGGCCCTTTCCTGAAGGAATCTATAGAAAATCATCTCCAGCGTCCAGGTCAGCTACACTAGTTGTTTAGATCTTGTGTGACCTTTAACCTGCACTTAACCCAAACAAGCACTTTTTTAATAAAAGTGACCCGACTTCATCCCCCGGTGCTTTTTTAAAATTTTGCTCAGTGTTTTGCAGTGTAATAGTCCAGGGACGAACCGGTTCTCCCTCAGCGCCGGGTCATCCCTCATATTCAAACATTTTTCTCTTTTTTCAGAGAAACTGAATTATTTAAACACCACTTGTTTGTTTATTCATTTCTTGCTTTGTTGTCTCATTGCGGTCACATTTGCATTTCTAGCGATTTGGGCCTCACGGGAGGGAGAGAGAGAGAGAGAGAGAGAGAGAGAGAGAGAGAGAGAGAAAGAGAAAGGGAGAGAGGGAGGAGAGAGAGAGAGATGGAAACAGACAGAGAGAGAGAGAGAGCAATGGAGGGGGAGAGAGAGAGAAAGAGGGAAGATAAAGAGAGCGAGAGAGAGAGAGATAGATGGAGGGAGAGAGAGAGAGAGAGAGCGAGGGAGGAGAGATGGAAACAGAGAGACGGAGAGAGAGAGAGAGAGAGAGAGAGAGAGAGAGAGAGAGAGAGAGGAGAGAGAGAGACAGAGAGGGGAGAGAGAGAGACAGAGAGGGGAGAGAGAGAGAGGGAGGAGAGAAAGAGAGAGAGAAAGCAAAAGAAAATGTTGGAGGAGAGAGAAAGAGAGAGAAAGAGGGAGCAGCAAGAGAGAGAGAGAAAGAGGGAGGACAGGGAGAGAGAAAGAGAGAGAATTTCCATGGGAATGAGAATACTTCATTAATTCTGTAAAGAAGACACTTCAGGTGGACCTGTCTTCAGCCCTCACCTTGTCCACGTCTCTGACACTGAACACTTTGTACTTCTGGACACTCCAGGTAGGTTCCGGTCTGGAATATGGCAGCACTGGAGGATCTTGGGTTCCTGGTAGCTTCATGTTTGATTCTTCTCAAATCTTCAGCAGATCATTTGCTTTTTGTTTCTGAACATGTTTCTTGTGACCCAGTTGACTGTTTACAACAAACCGCTTGATGTTTCTGTGATCACAACCTGAACTCTTTGACATTTCAAGAGTCATTTCTCTCTTTTTTTTGGACCATGTTGCTTGAGGAGGAAAAGAAGCTCCTAAGAATTCTGGACACCTTGATAAGGTTGATAAGGTTGTGGGTTTGAATCCTGGACCAGTAGGCTGTCCTGAGGTACCTTTGGGCAATGTACCATCCCCATCACTGTTCCCCGGGCGCTGGACATGACTTTCCCCTGCTGGACGGTTGGGGTCACTTTCACTTTCACTTTCAACTGAGAGATGAATTGGGTTCCTTTTATCCTGTTTTTAAATCTTATTCTGGGATGATGATCCTTTCTACCTTTGTCCTCCTCTAACCTGAAGAGCCACAGAGTCCACTGGCTGAAGACAGAGTCATGTCCAATTCATCCCAGGCTCTAGAGGGGCAGATTTGTTGGGGGAAATGGATTGGGGGCATTTTATTATCCACTTCCTCAGAGGCAGGTGAGCAGGGGCAAGAGCCCTGGTCATCTCTGCAGAAATCAATCGCTTAAGCTGGGATCACAGACACACACACACACACACACACACACACACACACACACACACACACACACACACACACACACACACACACACACTCTTCTCTGCCTCAGTGCCTGTCTGAACAAATCAATTTCCTCTCAGTCACCCCTGCAGCCCCTTTCCACCTGCATCTGCCTGTCAGGAAATTTGCATCCTTTACCTGACAAACTCCGAAAGTCAGAGAGAGAGAGCGTCTGATTAAAATCTCTGTGTTGCCACGGAAACCATCCAGCAGCACAGAAACAAACAGGTCTTCATTCTGTGCTCCCGTCTTGGCGTCAGTGTGACTGGTGTGTGAGAAAAGGGCAGAGATCGAGGAAGACCTGCCAGTACGACTCTCTAAAACTAAAAATAAACCACATCCTGCCCCAATCAAACTGTCTAAAACTAAAACTAAACCACAATCTGCCCCAATCGAACTCTCTAAAACTAAAAATAAACCACAATCTGCCCCAGTAAAACTCTATAAAATTAAAAATAAACCACATCCTGCCCCAATCAAACTCTCGAAAACTAAAACTAAACCACAATCTGCCCCAATCAAATTCTGTAAAACTGAAACTAAACCAAGATCTGCCCCAATCAAACTCTCTAAAACTAAAAATAAACCACATTCTGCCCCAATCAGACTCTCTAAAATTAAAAATAAGCCACAATCTGCCCCAATCAAACTCTCTAAAAATAAAACTAAACCACGATCTGTGCCAATCAAACTCTGTAAAACTAAAAATAAACCACAATCTGCCCCAATCAAACTCTGTAAAACTAAAAATAAACCACAATCTGCCCCAATCAGACTCTCTAAAACAAAAAATAAACCCCATCCTGCCCCAATCAAACTCTCTAAAAATGAAACTAAACCACGTTCTGTGCATATCAAACTCTGTAAAACGAAAAATGAACCACAATCTGCCCCAATCAAACTCTCTAAAACTAAAAATAAGCCACAATCTGCCCAAATCGAACTCTGTAAAACTGAAACTAAACCAAGATCTGCCCCAATCAAACTCTCTATAACTAAAGCTAAACCACAATCTGCCCCAATCAAACTCTCTAAAACAAAAAATAAACCACATCCTGCCCCAATCAAACTCTCTGAAACTGAAACTAAACCACGTTCTGCCCCAATCAGACTCTCTAAAATTAAAAATAAACCAGATCCTGCCCCAATCAAACTCTCGAAAACTAAAACTAAACCGCCATCTGTCCCAATCACTCTCTAAAACTGAAAATGAACCACACCCTGCCCCAATCAAACTCTCTATAACTAAAACTAAACCACAATCTGTCCCAATCAAACTCTCTAAAACTAAAACTAAACCACAATCTGCCCCAATCAAACCCTTGAAAACTAAAACTAAACCACAATCTGCCCCAATCAAACTCTCTAAAACTGAAAAAACCAAAATCTGCCCCAATCAAACTCTCTAAAACTAAAAATAAACCACAATCTGCCCCAATAAAACTCTCTAGGAGCTGAGAGATAGGCCACAGTCTGCTAGTGGGCTCTCTAGATTAAAATGGGCCACGTCCTTAGCACAGTCGGACTCTCGAGGCTGAGAGATGAGCCACAGTCCTTTGATCAGGCTCTGGAGGCTAAAAGACAGGCCCGTCATAGCACAGTCAGTCTCTCAGAGGCTGAGAATGAGCCTGATCTGCTGATCAGGCTCTCAGAGAGGCTAGGCTGAGCCAACAGTCTTAGCACAGAGTCAGGCTCTCAAGGCTTAGGCTGAGTCACAGTCTTATTTAGATCAGGCTCTGTGAAGCTGAGCCTGATCATAGCACAGTCAGGCTCTCTGGAGCTAAGGCCTAGGCCTGATCTGCTTTGATCAGGCTCTGGGCGGAAGATAAGCCACAGTCTGCTGATCAGGGCTCTCTGAGGAAATGGGCGGAACCACAATCTGCCCCAAACAAACTCTGTAAAACTGAAAATAAACCATGTTCTGTGCCAATAGAACTCTGTAAAACCAAAACTAAACCACAATCTGCCCCAATCAAACTCTAAAACTAGTAACCAATCTACTGATCAAACTCTCTAAAACTAAAACTAAACCACATTCAGCTAAATCAAACTCTCTAAAGCTAAAAATAAACCACAATCTGCCCACAAACAAACTCTAAAACTAAAAATAAACCATAATCTGCCCCAATCAAATTCTCAAAAATTAAAAATAAACCACAATCTGCCCCAAACAAACTTTCTAAAACTAAAAATAAACCATAATCTGCCCCAATCAAATTCTCAAAAATTAAAAAATAAGCTTAATCTCACTTTAAACAAACTTTTAAAACCCCAAAAATAAACCACATTTTTAATCAGACTCTCAAAATTAAAATAAACCACACCCCTGCCCCAATCAAACTGTCTAAAACTGAAACTAAACCACAATCTGCCCCAATCAAACTCTGTAAAACTGAAAATAAACCACCATCTGCCCCCAAACAAACTCTCAAAAGCTGAAAATAAACACATCTGCAATCAAACTCTCAAAACTGAAACTAAACCACGTTCTGTGCCAATTGAACTCTCTAAAACTAAAAATAAACCACATTCTGCCCAAATCAGACTCTCTAAAATTAAAAATAAACCACACCCTACCCCAATCAAACTGTCTAAAACTAAAACTAAACCACAATCTGCCCCAATCAAACCCTTTGAAAACTAAAACTAAGCCACAATCTGCCCAATCAAACTCTCTAAACTGAAAACTAAACCACACCCTGCCCCAATCAAACTGTCTAAAACTGAAACTAAACAACAATCTGCCCCAATCAAACTCTGTAAAACTGAAAATAAACCACCATCTGCCCCAGACAAACGCTCTAAAACTAAAAATAAACCACAATCTGCCCCAATAAAACTCTCTAAAACTGAAAATAAACCACAATCTGCCCCAATCAAACTCTCTAAAATTAAAAATAAACCACATCCTGCCCCAATCGAACTCTCGAAAACCTGAAAATAAACACAATCTGCCCCAATCAAACTCTCGAAAACTAAAAATAAACCACCTCCTGCCCCAATCAAACTCTCGAAAACTAAAACTAAACCACAATCTGTCCCAATCACTCTCTAACAAGCTAAATCACAATCTGCCCCAATCAAACTCCTTTAAAACTAAAACTAAACCACAATCTGCCCCAATCAAACTCTGTAAAACTAAAACTAAACCACAATCTGCCCCAATCAAACTCTAAAACTGAAAATAAACCACAATCTGCCCCAATCAAACTCTCTAAAAATAAAACTGAACCACAATCTGCCCCCCAAACAAACTCCTGTAAAACTAGAAAATAAACCATGTTCTGTATGCCAATAGAACTCACAAAATAAACTAAACCACAATCTGCCCCACTCAAACTCTAAAACTGAAAATAAACTTCAATCTACCCCAGTCAAACTCTCCCTAAAACTAAAAATAAACCACAATCGGCCCAAATCAAACTCTCTAAAACTAAAAATAAACCACAATCTGCCCCAAACAAACTTTCTAAAACTAAAAATAAACCATAATATGTCCCAAACAAATTCTCAAATTAAAATAAATCACAATCTACTTTAAACAGAAACTTTCTAAAACAAAATAAACCATAATCTGCTAATCAAGTTCTCAAAAATTAAAATAAACCTAATCTGCCCCAAACAAACTTTTAAAACTAAAAATAAATCATTTGCCCCAATCCAGACTCTCAAAAATAAAATAAACCACACCTACTAATCAAACTTTCTAAAACTGAAACTAAACCACAATCTGCCCCAATCAAACTCTGTAAAACTCAAAATAAACCACCATCTGCCCCAAACAAACTCTCTAAAGCTGAAAATAAACCACATCCTGCCCCAATCAAACTCTCTAAAACTGAAACTAAACCACGTTCTGTGCCAATTGAACTCTCTAAAACTAAAAATAAACCACATTCTGCCCCAATCAGACTCTCTAAAATTAAAAATAAACCACAATCTGCCCCAATCAAACTCTGTAAAACTAAAAATAAACCATAATCTGCCCCAGTAAATTCCCAGAATTAAAAATAAACCACCTACTGATCAGAGCTGTCTAGGCTAAGGCTAGGCACAGTCTTGCCCACAATCAGGCCGCCCAGAGGCTAGGCTGAGCTGATGCTGATCAAACTCTCTAAAGCTGGAGCTAAACCACTGCCCCCGATCAGGCTGTCTAAGGCTGGGCATAAACAACAGTCTGCCCCAGTCGGAAACTCTGTAGACTGAAATGAATACCGTACCTTTTAGACAGGCTCTCTAATTTGAGAATAAACACAGTCTACTTTTGATCAGGTACGCGAAGCTAAAGTAGACCACAGTCTGCCCCAATCAGAGCTCACTAAAACTAAAGCTAAACCACAGTCTGTTTGATCAGAGCTCTAATACTAAAACTAGGCACAATCTGTGTGATCAAACTCTCTCAAAACTAAAATGGACACAGTCTGCTAATCAGGGCTAAAAGTAAACCACAATCTTTAAAACAAACTTTCTAAAATAAAATAAACCACAATCTTCCCACAATCAAACTCTCTAAAACATAAAATAAACCACATCTTGCCCCAATCAAATTCTCTAAAAATGAAACTAAACCACGTTCTGTGCCAATTGAACTCTGTAAAACTGAAAAATAAACCACATTTCTACCCCAATCAGACTCTAAAATTAAAAAATAAACCACAATCTGCCCCAATTAAACTCTATGGAAACTAAAAATAAACCCTGTCTACCCCAATCAAATTCTCAAAATTTAAAATAAACACACCTACCCCAATGAAGCTATCTAAAACTGAAACCTAAACCACAATCTGCCCCAATCAGCCTCTCTAAATAAAGCTAAACCACAATCTGCCCCAATCAAACCCTTAAGCTAAACTAAACCACAATCTGCTAATCAAACTCTAAAACTAAAGCTCAAGCACAATCTGCCCCAATCAAACTCATAAAACTAAACCACAAATCTGCCCAATCAAACTCTCTAAAACTAAAATAAACCACAGTACCCCAATCAAACTCTAAAACTGAAAAGAAATAAACCACAATGCACTTATCAAACTCTCTACAAAACTAAAAATAAACTACAATCACACAACAGAAACCTGAAACTAAAAATAAACCACAATCTTCTCCAATCAAACTCTCTAAAACTAAAAATAAACCACATCCTGCCCCAATCAAACTCTCTAAAACTGAAACTAAACCACGTTCTGTGCCAAATGAACTCTCTAAGGCTAAAAATAAACCATATTTCTACTTGAGATCAGACTCTGAAATTGAAATAAACCACAATCTGCCTTTAATCGACTCTAATAAGGCGAAAAATAAACCGTAATCCTTTGAATCAAATTCTCAAAATTTAAAATAAACCACACTACCCCAATCAAACTGTCTAAAACTGAAACTAAACCACAATCTACCCCAATCGAACTCTCTAAATAAACTAAACCACAATCTGCCCCAATCAAATATAACTAAGAACCACCACAATCTACTAATCAAACTCTCTAAAACAAAACTAAACTAATCTGCCAAAAATCAAACTCACTAAAACTATTTAATCTGCCCCAATCAAACTCTAAAACTAAAATAATACAATCTACACAATCAAGCTCTAAAACTAAAAACCCAAACCACAATCTGCCCCAATGGAAACCATAAGAAAACTAAAAATAAACCTGCCATCTACCCCCCAAATAAACTCTCTAAAACTGAAAATAAACACAATCTGCCCCAATCAAACTCTCTAAAACTAAACTAAACCACAATCTGCTAATCAAGCCACTTGAAAACTAAATAAACACCATCTGCCCAAACAAAGCTCTCTAAACTGAAAATAAACCACAATCTCTGCCCCAATCGACTCTCTGAAACTAAACCAAAGCCACAATCTGCCCCAATCAAATCCTCTCAAACTAAAACTAAGCACAATCTGCCCAAATCAAACTCTCCTAAAACAAAATAAACCACCATCTGCCCAAATCAAACTCTCTAAAACTAAATAAACCACAATCTGCCCAATCAAACCATGAAAATGAAACTAAACCACAATCTGCCCCAATCAAACTCTGGAAATTCAAAATCAAGCCACATCCTGCCCAATCGAACTCTCGAGCTGAAAATATAAACCTGATACTGCTAAATCAGCTCTCGAAACTAAAATGCATCTAATCTGCACAATCAAACTCTTCAAAACTAAAAATAAACCACAATCTTTACAATCAAACTCTCTAAAACTTAAAGCTAAATCACAATCTACTTACGTCAAACTCTGTAAAACTAAAAATAAACCACAATCTGCCCAGTAAACTCCTAACACTGAAATAAGCACAATCTGCCCCAATCAAACTCTCTAAAAATAGAAGCTGAACCACAATCTGCTAATCAAACTCTGTAAAACTGAAGAGCCAACCACATTTCTACTTTGATCAGACTAATTAAAAATTAACCACAATCTCTTTAATCAAACTCTGTAAAACTAAAAATAAACCATAAATCTGCTAATCAAATTCTAAAGATTTAAAAATAAACTGCCCCACCTGCCCCAATCAAACTATACAAAACTGAAGCTAAACCTAATCTTACTAATCAGACTCTCTAGACTAAACTAAATACAATGCCCCCAATCAAACCTTTGACTAAAACTAAACCACAATCTGCCCCAATCAAACTCTAAAACTGAAACTAAACCACAATCTGCTATCAAACTCCGCAAACTAAACAACAATGCCCCAATCAAACTCTCTAAAACTAAAAATAAACCACAATCTGCCCCAATCAAACTCTAAAACTGAAAATAAACACAATCTGCCTATCAGCTCTCTAAAACTAAAATAAACACAATCTGCCCACCAAACAAACTTTCTAAAACTAAAATAAACCACAATCTTCCCCAATCAAGCTCTAAAACTAAATAAACCACATCCTGCCCTAATCAAACTCTCTAAAACTGAAACTAAACCACGTTCTGTGCCAAATAGACTCTCTAAAACCCCAAAATAAACCAACCACATTCTGCCAGATCAGACTCTCTAAGAAATTAAAATAAACCACAATCTGCCCCAATCAAACTCTGTAAACAGAAAAAATAATATAATCTGCCCCAATCAAATTCCTCAAAAATTTAAAATAAACCACACCCTGCCCCAATCAAACTGTCTAAAACTGAAACTAAACCACAATCTGCACCAATCAGCCTCTCTAAAACTAAAACTAAACCACAATCTGCCCCAATCAAACCCTTGAAAACTAAAACTAAACCACAATCTGCCCCAATCAAACTCTCTAAAACTGAAACTAAACCACAATCTGCCCCAATCAAACTCACTAAAACTAAACCACAATCTGCCCCAATCAAACTCTCTAAAACTAAAAATAAACCACAATCTGCCCACAATCAAACTCTCAAGAACAAAACTAAACCACAATCTGCCCCAATCAAACCCTTGAAAGGCTTAAAATAAACCATATCTTACTTCAAAACAAACTCCTCTAAAACTGAAAATAAACCACAATCTGCCTAATCAAACTCTCTAAAACTAAAACTAAACCACAATCTGCCCCAATCAAACTCACTAAAACTAAAACTAAACCACGTTCTGTGCCAAATGAACTCTCTGAAATTAAAAATAAACCACAATCTTTAATCAAACTCTGTAAGCGAAAAAATAAACCATAATCTGCCCCAATCAAATTCTCAAAAATTTAAAATAAAACCACACCTGCCCCAATCAAACTGTCTAAACTAGAAACTAAACCACAATCTACCCCAATCAGATCTCTAAAACTAAACCTAAACCACAATCTATTAATCAAACCATAAAAAACTAAAGCAAACCACAATCACTATCAAACTCTCTAAACTGAAACTAAACCACAATCTGCCAAAATCAAACTCACTAAAACTAAACCACAATCTGCACCAATCAAACTCTCTAAAACTAAAAATAAACCACAATCTGCTAATCAAACTCTCTAAAACTAAAACTAAACCACAATCTGCCCCAATCAAACCCTTGAAAACTAAAAATAAACCACCATCTGCCCCAAACAAACTCTCTAAAACTGAAAATAAACCACAATCTGCCCCAATCAAACTCTCTAAAACTAAAACTAAACCACAATCTGCCCCAATCAAACTCACTAAAACTAAAACTAAACCACAATCTGCCCAAATCCAAACTCTAAAACTAAATAAACCACCATCTGCACCCAAATCAAACTCTCCTAAAACTAAAAATAAACCACAATCTGCCCAATCAGGCCACTTGAGAAGCTAAAGGCTAGGCCACCAGTCTGCCTGATCAGAGCTCTCTAAGGCGAGAAATATAAACCGTCTGCTGATCAAACTCTGTAAAACTAAGGAATGACCTGATCTACTTTGATGGAGCTCTCAAGGCGAAATGAGCCAAAGTCTGCTGATCAGACTCCTAAAAGATTCGAATAAGCCACATCCTGCCCCAATCGAGACTCTCACGAAACTGAAATGAAGCCACAATCTGCCCAAATCAAACTCCTACAGAAGGCTGAAATGAAACCTGATCTGCTGATCAGGCTCTTTAGACTAAAAATAAACCTGATCTTCCCCAGTCAAACTCTCTGAGCTTGAAGCTAAAATCTGATCTGCCCAGATCAGGCTCATAGCCAAGACTAAAATAAATACAATGCGATCAGACTCTAACACTGAAATAAAACTATTCTACTAATCAAACTCTCCCTACATCAACTGAACCTAATCTGCCCCAATCAAACTCTGTAAAACTGAAAATAAACCACATTCTGCCCCAATCAGACTCTCTAAAATTAAAAATTAACCATAATCTGCCCCAATCAAACTCTGTAAAACTAAGCCAAACTGCCATCTGCTAATCAAATTCTCAAAAATTTAAAATAAACTACACCCTGCCCCAATCAAACTGTCTAAAACTAAAACTAAACCACAATCTGCCCCAATCAGACTCTCTAAAACTAAAAATTAACCACAATCTGCCCCAATCAAACCTTTGAAAACTAAAACTAAACCACAATCTGCCCCAATCAAACTCTAAAACTGAAACTAAACCACAATCTGCCCCAATCAAACTCACTAAAACTAAACAACAATCTGCCCCAATCAAACTCTCTAAAACTAAAAATAAACCACAATCTGCACCAATCAAACTCTAAAACTGAAAATAAACCACAATCTGCCCCTATCAAACTCTCTAAAACTAAAAATAAACCACAATCTGCCCCAAACAAACTTTCTAAAACTAAAAATAAACCACAATCTTCCCCAATCAAACTCTCTAAAACTAAAAATAAACCACATCCTGCCCCTAATCAAACTCTCTAAAACTGAAACTAAACCACGTTCTGTGCAAATAGACTCTCTAAAACTAAAATAAACCACATTCTGCCGAATCAGACTCTCTAAAATTAAAAATAAACCACAAATCTGCCCCAATCAAACTCTGTAAAACAATAAACCATAATCTGCCCCAATCAAATTCTCAAAAAATTTAAAATAAACCACCTGCCCCAATCAAGAGCTGTCTAAAACTGAAACTTCATACAATCTTACTGATCAGACTCTCTAAAACTAAAACTAAACCACAATCTGCCCCAATCAAACCCTTGAAAACTAAAACTAAACCACAATCTGCCCCAATCAAACTCTCTAAAACTGAAACTAAACCATAATCTGCCCCAATCAAACTCACTAAAACTAAACCACAATCTGCCCCAATCAAACTCTCTAAAACTAAAAATAAACCACAATCTGCCCCAATCAAACTCTCTAAAACTAAAACTAAACCACAATCTGCCCTAATCAAACCCTTAGAAAACTAAATAAACCACCATCTGCCCCAAACAAACTCTCCTAAAACTGAAAATAAACACAATCTGCCCACAATCAAACTCTCTAAAACTAAACTAAACCACAATCTTACTTTAGTCAAACTCACTAAAACTAAACTAAACCCTGTTCTGTGCAAATGAACTCTCTAAACTAAAAATAAACCACATTCTGCCGAATCAGACTCTCTAGGTAAAATAAACCACAATCTGCCCCAATCAAACTCTGTAAGGCAAAAAATAAACCAATCTCCCAATCAACCTACTCAAAAATTTAAATAAGCCACACCCTGCCCACAATCAAACTGTCTAAACTGAAACTAAACCCAATCTGCCCCAATCAGACTCTCTAAAACTAAAACAAAACCACAATCTACCCCAATCAAACCCTTTAAAACTAAACTAAACCACAATCTACCCAATCAAACTCTCTAAAACTGAAACTAAACACAATCTGCCCCAATGCAAACTCACTAAAAATCAAACCACAATCTCACCCCAATCAAAGTCTCCTAAAACTAAAAATAAACACAATCTACTAGAAAATCGACTCTCTAAAACTAAAACTAAACCACAATCTCTTTAATCAAACCCTTGAAAACTAAAATAAGCCACCATCACTTTAAACAAACTCTCAAAACTAAAATAAGCACAATCTACCCAAATCAAACTCTCTAAAACTAAAACTAAACCACAATCTGCCCCAATCAAACTCACTAAAACTAAAACTAAACCACAATCTGCCCAAATCAAACTCTCTAAAACTAAAAATAAACTACCATCTGCCCAAATCAAACTCTCTAAAACTAAAAATAAACCACAATCTGCCCCAATCAAACCCTTGAAAACTAAAACTAAACCACAATCTGCCCCAATCAAACTCTCTAAAACTGAAACTAAACCACAATCTCTCACAATCAAACTCTGTAAAACTAAAATAAACCACAATCTGCCCCAATCAAACTCTAAAACTGAAAATAAACCAAAATCTGCCCCAATCAAACTCTCTAAAATTCAAAATAAACACATCCTGCTGACTGAACTCTGAAAGGCTTGAAAATAAACTGCAATCTGCCAAAATGAAGCTCTCGAAAACTAAAATAAACCTAATCTACCCCAATCAAACTCACTAAAACCAAATAAACCCACAAATCTTCCCCAATCAAACTCTCTAAAACTTAAACCATCCTGTCTGCCCAAATCAAACTCTGTAAACTAAAAATAAACCACAATGCCCCAATCCAAACTCTAACACTGAAAAATAAACCACAATCTGCCCCAATCAAACTCTCTAAAAATAAAACTGAACCACAATCTGCCCCAATCAAACTCTGTAAAACTGAAAATAAACCATGTTCTGTGCCAATAGAACTCTGTAAAACCAAAACTAAACCACAATCTGCCCCAATCAAACTTTAAAACTGAAAATAAACCCCAATCTGCCCCAGTCAAACTCTCTAAAACTAAAACTAAACCACAATCTGCCCAAATCAAACTCTCTAAAACTAAAAATAAACCACAATCTGCCCCAAACCGACTTTCCTAAACTAAAATAACCACAATCTTCCAATCAAACTCTCACAAAACTATAAATAAACCACATCCTGCCCCAATCAAACTCTCTAAAACTGAAACTAAACCACGTTCTGTGCCAATTGAACTCTCTAAAACTAAATAAACCACATTCCTGCCCCAACTTAGACTCTCTAAATTAAATAAACCACAATCTACTTACCCCAATCAAACTCCTGTAAAACTAAAAATAAACCATAATCTGCCCCAATCAAATTCTCAAAAATTAAAAATAAACCACACCCTGCCCCAATCAAACTGTCTAAAACTGAAACTAAACCACAATCTGCCCCAATCAGACTCTCTAAAACTAAACCAAAATCTGCCCCAATTAAACCCTTGAAAACTAAAACTAAACCACAATCTGCCCCAATCAAACTCTCTAAAACTGAAACTAAACCACACCCTGCCCCAATCAAACTGTCTAAAACTGAAACTAAACAACAATCCTTTAATCAGCTCTGTAAAACTAAAATAACCACCATCTTTAAACAAACTCAAATGAAACTAAGCACAATCTGCCCCAATCAAACTCTGTAAACTAAAAACTAAACCACAATCACCCCCCAAATGAAACCCTTAACTAAACTAAACAACAATCTGCCCACAATCAGACTCTCTAAAACTAAACTAAATACAATCTGCTTCCCACAATCAAACTCTCTAAACTAAACTAAGCCACAATCTGCCCCAATCAAACTCACTAAACTAAAACTAAACCACAATCTGCCCCAAACAAACTTTTTAAAACTAAAAATAAACCACAATCTTCCCCAATCAAACTGTCTAAAACTGAAACTAAACCACAATCTGCCCCAATCAGACTCTCTAAAACTAAAACTAAACCACAATCTGCCCCAATCAAACCCTTCCAAGCTAAACTAAACCACAATGCTACCCCATCAAACTCTCTAAACTGAAACTAAACCACAATCTGCCCCAATCAAACTGCTAAAACTAAACAAATACAATCTGCCCCAAACAAACTTTTAAAACTAAAAATAAACCACAATCTTTAATCAAACTGTCTAAACTGAAACTAAGCACAATCTGCCCCAATCAGACTCTCTACAAAAACTAAACTTAACCACAATCTGCCCCAATCAAACCCTTGAAAACTAGAAACTAAACACAATCTGCCCCAATCAAACTAAAACTGAAACTAAACCACAATCTGCTAATCAAACTCACTAAAACTAAACCACAAATGTACCCCAATCAAACTCTCTTAAACTAAAATAAACCACAATCTGCCCCAATCAAACTCTCTAAAACTAAAACTAAACCACAATCTGCCCCAATCAAACCCTTGAAATCTAAAATAAACCACGATCTGCCCCAAACAAATTCTATAAAACTAAAACTAAACCACAATCTGCCAAATCAAACTCTCAAGCTTAAAAATAAACCACAATCTGCCCCAATCAAACTCTCTAAAATAAACCACAATCTACCCCAAAACAAACTTTCTAAAACTAAAATAAACCACAATCTTCCCCAATCAAACTCTAAAACTAAAATAAACATCCCTCCCCAATCAAACTCTCTAAAACTGAAACTAAACCACGTTCTGTACCAATTGAACTCTCTAAAACTAAAAATACACACAGTACCCCAACAACTCTCTAAAACTAAAAATAAACCACAATCTGCCCCAAACAAACTTTCTAAAACTAAAAATAAACCACAATCTTCCCCAATCAAACTCTCTAAAACTAAAATAAATCACAATCTGCCCAAATCAAACTCTCTATAACTGGAAACTACGACCACGTTCTGTACCAATTGAACTCTCTAAAACTGAAAATAAACCACATTCTGCCCCAATCAGACTCTCTAAAATTAAAAATAAACCACAATCTGCCCCAATCAAACTCTAAAACTGAAAATAAACTACAATCTGCCCCAATCAAACTCTCTAAAAATAAAACTGAACCACAATCTGCTAAACAAACCTTCTAAAACAAAATAAACCACAATCTGCCCCAATCAAACTCTCTAAAACTGAAAATAAACCACAATCTGCCCAAAACAAACTCTCTAAAGCTGAAAATAAACCACAATCTGCCCCAATCAAGCTCTCTAAAACTGAAACTAAACCACAATCTGCCCCAATCAAACCCTTGAAAACTAAAACTAAACCACAATCTGCCCCAATCAAACTCTCTAAAACTAAACTAAACCACAATCTACTAATCAAACTCACTAAAACTAAAACTAAACCTAATCTGCCCAAAATCAAACTCTCTAAAACTAAAACTAAACCACAATCTGCCCAAATCAAACTCTCTAAAACTAAAAATAAACCACAATCTGCCCCAAACAAACTTTCTAAAACTGAAAATAGACCACAATCTTCCCCAATCAAACTCTCTAGGAAACTATAAATAAATCACATCCTGCCCCAATCAAACTCCCAATAGAAGAACTAAAAATAAACCATAATCTTACTTTGATCAAATTCTCCAAAGGTTAAAATGAAGCATGCACCTGCTGATCAGGCTGTCTAAGAGCTGAGGCTAAACCTGATCTGCTCCAATCAGACTCTCCTAAAACTAAAACTACATACAATCTGCCCCAATCAAACCCTTGAAAACTAAAACCAAACCACAATCTGCCCCAATCAAACTCTCTAAAACTGAAACTAAACCACAATCTGCCCCAATCAAACTCTTTAAAACTAAACCACAATCTACCCCAATCAAACTCTCCTAGGCAAAATAAACCACCATCTGCCCAAATCAAATTCTCTAAAACTAAAACTAAACCACAATCTTCCCAAATCAAACTCTCTAAAACTAAAAATAAACCACAATCTGCCCCAATCAAACTCTCTAAAACTAAAAATAAACCACAATCTACCCCAAACAAACTTTCTAAAACTAAAAATAAACCACAATCTTCCCCAATCAAACTCTCTAAAACTAAAAATAAACCACATCCTGCCCCAATCAAACTCTCTAAAACTGAAACTAAACCACGTTCTGTGCCAAATGAACTCTCTAAAACTAAAAATAAACCACAATCTTCCCCAATCAATTCTCTCTAAACTAAAAATAAACCATCCTGCCCCAATCAAACTCTCTAAAACTGAAACTAAACCACGTTCTATGCCAATTGAACTCTCTAAAACTAAAAATAAACCACATTCTGCCCCAATCAGACTCTCTAAAATTAAAAATAAACCACAATCTGCCCCAATCAAACTCTGTAAAACTAAAAATAAACCATAATCTGCCCCAATCAAATTCTCAAAAATTAAAAATAAACCACACCCTGCCCCAATCAAACCCTTGAAAACTAAAACTAAACCACAATCTGCCCCAATCAGACTCTCTAAAACTGAAAATAAACCACAATCTGCCCCAATCAAACTCTCTAAAACTAAAATTAAACACAATCTGCCCAAATCAAACTCTCTAAAACTAAAAATAAACCACCATCTGCCCCAAACAAACTCTCTAAAACTGAAAATAAACCACAATCTACTAATCAAACTCCTCTAAAACTAAAAACTAAACGCAATCTGCCCCAATCAAACCCTTGCATTAAATAAACCACCATCTGCCCCCAAACAAACTCTCTAAAACTGAAAATAAACCATAATCTGCCCCAATCAAACTCTCACTTCAAGCTAAACACAATCTGCCCCAATCAAACTCTCTAAAACTGAAACTAAACCACAATCTGCCCAAATCAAACTCTCTAAAACTAAAACTAAACCACAATCTGCCCAAATCAAACTCTCTAAAACTAAAAATAAACCACAATCTACCCCAAACAAATGTTTCTAAAACTAAAGAAACTAAACCACAATCTTCCCAAATCAAACTCTCTACAAAGCTAAAACTAAACACATCCTGCCCAATCAAGCTCTCTAAATTAAATACAATACAATCTGCTAAATAAACTCTGTAAAACTAAAATAAACCATAATATGCCCCAATCAAATTCTCAAAAATTAAAAATAAACCACACCCTGCCCCAATCAAACTGTCTAAAACTGAAACTAAACCACAATCTGCCCCAATCAGACTCTCTAAAACTAAAACTAAACCACAATCTGCTAATCAAACCCCTTGAAAACTAAAGCTAAACACAATCACCCCAATCAAACTCTCTAAAACTGAAACTAAACCACAATCTGCCCCAATCAAACTACTAAAACTAGGCTAGAAACACAATCTGCTAATCAAAACTCTAAAACTAAAATAAACCACCATCTGCCTCAAACAAACTCTCTAAGGCAACTGAAAATAAACCACAATCTGCCCAAATCAAACTCTCTAAAACTAAAAACTAAATACAATCTGCCCCCAATCAAACTCTCTAAAACTAAACTAAACCACAATCTACCAATCAAACTCTCTAAAACTAAAACTAAACCACAATCTACCCCAATCAAACTCTCTAGCTTTAAAATAAAGCCACACAGTACTAATTAAATACTCTAAAACTAAAAATAAATACAATCTGCCCAATCAAACTTCTCTAAAACTAAAAATAAACCACATCCTGCCCCAATCAAACTCTCTAAAACTGAATCTATCTACCCAAAATCACAATTGAACTTTCTGAAAAAAATATATATATATCCATAACCACACTCTTCCCTAAAATGACAAAATGCATCAATCCAGCTCTCTCTAAAATGAAATACAATAAAAAAACTAAACTGTTTAATCTCTTCTATACTAAACTAAAATCAAACAGCAATTGAAATATTCCCATTGCTGAAACTAAAAGAAAAGCTGGCACTGAAACTGTGACGGGATACAAATGAGCACAGAGTAAAGTGTGTGTGTGTGTGTGTGTGTGTGTGTGTGTGTGTGTGTGTGTGTGTGTGTGAGAGAGAGAAAGACCGTGGCAGTGATGGATAGATATGTGTGTGTGTGTGAGGTTGCTGTGGTGTGTGTACAGATGTGTGTGTGTGTGTGTGTGTGTGTGTGTGTGTGTGTGTGTGTGTGTGTGTGTGGAGGGGGGTTAATACTCGTCAGCCTGCTATTGTCCTGATTTCCTATAAAATAAATTGCCGCGTCTCGAAGGGCAGCTGAACGCAGGCAGGTGAAAGAGAGAGTCTGTAAGAAAGAAAGAAAGAAAGAAAGAAAGAATGAAAGCAGCGTTTGTTCATTACACACTCACTAAAGTGAGCGATCGATTCGCTAAACGACAAAGTTCAGAAAGACTCTCCGAAAGTGGAGAAGTCTCGGACTGCCGAGGACGAAGACGGAGAAGCCGCTCACCTTCAGAAACGATGCATCAATTAAAGATGGACTTTTGCTGTGAGTTACAGCACGTCTCTCAGGGACAGTGTCAGTACAGGACATGTATATGAATAAATGAAGGACAGGACAGAGTTCCTGTGTGAAATCAGTGAAGGAGGAGTGAAGATCCAGTCTCTCAACCTCTCAATTATTGTCTCCGTCCAGCTGGGTATGAATGCGTGGCGACACAGAGGCCAAATTCAAAGATACGCAAATGAAATAATCAAAAGAGACAGATGTTTATTGACCTTCATTCTGATATATCTATGTCCATGTCTTCCTGTCCTCTCGTATAGCCCTCGTCTCTCCTCTGGACACGTCCAAGCCACGTCTCGCTTCTCTCACTTTGTCAAACCGTTCAACCTGTGCTGTTCCTCTAATAAACATATCCCTAATCCTGTCCATCCTCGTCCCTCCCAATGCAGATTTCAGCATCTCCAATCCGTTTAACATAGCTGGTCTCACTACCGTCTCTGATCTGTATAACATAGCTGGTCTCACTACCATCTCCTCCCTGTATAAGATAGCTGGTCTCACTACTGTCTCCGCCCTGTATAACACAGCTGATTTCACTACTGTCTCCAACCTGTGTAACATAGCCGGTCTCACTACTGTCTCTGACTTGTATAACATAGCTGGTCTCACTACTGTCTCCAACCCGTATTACATAGCTGGTCTCACTACTGTCTCCGCCCTGTATAACATAGCTGATCACAGTACTGTCTCCGCCCTGTATAACACAGCTGATCACAGTACTGTCTCCAACCTGTATAACACAGCTGGTCTCACTACCGTCTCCAGCTGGTATGAAGTCTCGCTGTGATTTGGGCAAAAGTTGGTTTTACAAATATTCACTCCCACCTTCAGTCCGTCCATTTAAATCTCTTTCCCAGCTAGATTAGTTCATGACGATCGGTTCTTTTTAAAATATTTTGGACCCAGTTACTCACGTCCAGACCATCAGGAGGAGCTTCAGTTCGCTTCATGAATATTTGAGAGACCCTGGGCTGCACCTACACCTCAGTCTGATCCACACACAGGGTCGGCGTCAGGGGCTCGATGACGGTGGACCAGGTATCTGATGGAGGATGAGGATCACTGAAGTTCAGTAAAGCAGCCCAGCTCACGTGCACACACTCGGATTCGCTCTGGAGAAGAGAAACCGACGTGTTATGTAATTGTTTCCGAGACCTTTGCTGATAAGGAACGTTCTCCGTCACTCACTGCCGCTTCGCTTTTCTTCCAGCTGTGAATCTTTATTTGATTTGTTCTCTCTTGGCAATACACACACACACACACACACACACACACACATACATACACACCCACACACACACACACACACACACACCCACACACACACACCTTACCATTGCAGTCTCTGCATGTGCTTCTTAAGCGATCTCTGAGAAAATCAGGAAGACTATCAGTCTTCTTGAGAATCTCTCTTTTTTTCTCATTGTTGTAAAAAATTTGTGGGGGTTTTTTTTGTTTGTTTGTTTTTTGGCTGGGGGTGTGTTCATCACGGAGGCACCAGAATTTAGGCCACTGAAAAGATCTGATCAAAATGGCAAATTTGGATTTAAAAAGCTGATTAAAAAATATTTGCAGCCCTCCCGAATGCAAATCTCAGCATCTCCAGCCCGTATAACATAGCTGGTCTCACTACTGTCTCCTCCCTATATATCATAGCTGGTCTCACTACTGTCTCTGTATAACACAGCCTATATACAGTCTATAAAAAAGTCTATATATAAAAACAGCCAAAATGTAGAACAAAAAGATTTTTTCAACAGTATTTTTACAATATTTTTATTATAATGTTTTTATTATTGTTGTATTGTACAGGCGTAGTCTTGTGTTTAGGCCCCAAAATCTGAAGATTGTGCTGAGATTCCCTTGAGCACGGCACCGGTCCCGTCACTGCTCCCCAGGGGCTGGAAATGGATGCCCACTGCTGTCACACACCAACATAGTGTGTTTAAATGCAGAATAACAGGCATGTTTAAAACATTATCATTGACCTCACTCCTGATATTGTATAAAGGAAGCCTGTGTGTGTGTGTGTGTGTGTGTGTGTGTGTGTGTGTGTGTGTAGCACTGTGGAGGGTTTAAAATAGTATTTTATCTTCCTCACCTCTTCCCCTCTGCTGGTTTAGGATGACAGGCTGAGATTGCCTGATTTCGCTGTCCTTTTATTCCTCCCTGGACGAGTGCGGATTGAAAGGGGACCGTCCCGGCTCCCCGGGGACCACTGGGACCTGATTCCACACCTGCTACCCCGAGGGCTGATGATTTTCTGTAACACAGCAGCTCCCTGCTGACACTGTCTGGTGCCTTCATCAGGGACATCTTTGGTGACGCTGGTGGTGTCCCGCTAACAGAGACGAGGACAGAGAGACACTGGACATGGACACTGTGTAGCAGGTTGGTGAGATTTCCACTAGCAACAGTATTCTGGTCCCAATCATCCATCCTTCCGTCCCTCCAAAACGTTTTTATTGATCCCCAAATCATTATGTGCTGATTAGTGTCATGGGTGGTGCTGGAGTCCATCCCAGCTCTCACAGGGCGAAAGGCAGGGACACCTGGACAGGCTGACAGCCCATCATGGGACAGACACACAGACAAACACACACACGCCTAAGGGGACAATTTAGCATGTCCAGTCCACCTGACGTGGACTGGCATTGAATGGTGGGAGGAAATTGGTGCTCCCACAGTAAACACACACAGACATGGGGGCAACATGTCCACTACATACAGAAAACACCTGGACCGTCCCACCTGGGAATCAAGCCCATGACCCATGCTGCTTTCCACTCAAAGAAATGTTACTGATCCCCTGAACTAAACCCCTAATCTAGGAACTTTTTATTGATCCCTCAAATCAATCATCACATAGGCTAAGCTTTCATTTATGTCTCCAGCCAGTTAATCAATTAACACACTTTTATTGATCAATTAAATGAATCCTTTAATTAACAAGCCTCATGGTGATCTTGCAACCCAAACACCAAATTTCTGCTGGTCCTTAAAACCAGTCCCACAAACCAGTGATCCAACTTTTAAATGATCCAATAAACACTCACTCCAATCAACGAGCTACTGATCTCACAAACCAATCGAGAAAATCTCTTTATTGATCCTGCAATCCTCCCCGATCAGCCAATCGTTCATTGATCCCTCAAACCAATTCCCCAATGCTAAACATTTTCTTGATCCCTCAAACTAACTTTCCAATCAAGAAATGTTTTATTGATCCCTCAAAACCAACATCACAATCAACAACTTTACATGGATTGCTCAAATCTTTTATTGATCCCCCAATCCCCACCTGGACAGATTTGAATCTCTCCACCCAAACCCTCCGTTAACACACTTTATTGATCCATCAAACTAACCCCCCAAAACATAAACTTTATACTGGCCTCACAAACCAGACCGCCCATTGAAAAACTTCTTATTGATCACCAATCCAACAAACCTTTTATTGATCTCCCAAAACTATCCCCAATCAAAAAACATCAGCTGATCCCCTAAACTAACCCCTAAATTAACAAACCATTTCTTGATTGTCTAAATTTACCCACAGCTTCAAACTTTACAAATATCCCTCAGATCAGCTCATCAATCGATAAAACGTTTTACTGATCACTTGAGCCAATCTGTCGATTAATATAATTTGTCTTCATTGAGTTAATAGTTTTAAGCGAAACTTCAGGAAAGTGCATCAGTGCAGCGCTGATGGTCCATTTATCAAGTTTTTTTTATGTTCTTTAATTTGAATAATTTATAGCCTTTTTCAGTATTTTGGAAACTATCCATGTTCTATCACAGTACAGTTCTTCTTTTTCACCCATCCGTTTGTTTCGCGGTGAGAATGTTGAGTAGATTTTCTTGGCTCCAGTTCACAGTCCCGTCTTGAGCGGTGATGCCTGGCTGCTGTTCTGCTGGAGCGATCCAGGAGGCCATTTCTGTTCCTAAACCTGCCAAGAGATCAAGCAGATATGAAGTGTGTGTAGGTGTGTGTTTAGTATTTCATTGTTTTTCTAATGCTCATTTGCATTATTGTTTATCTGTGTGTGTGTGTGGTTGTGTGTGTGTGTGTGTGTGAATTCCCCATTTCTCATTAGCCAGCTGTCTCAGGCGGTTCTGAAGCCGGTCCAATCTGCTGCTGTTTCTCGCGGCCTTGTTTGCGGAGGAGAATGAATGGAGCAAATCTGCACTCTCTCCAGGACAGGTGCTGCTTTGTTTTCAGACCAAACCACATCACAGAAGGCCTCCCACCTCCAGTCACACACTCAGACTTTCCTCGCTGGGCCAGTTTACATTGTAGTTTTCCATAAAAACAGCCATAATTTTCTTCATCCCTGAAAGATATCCCTTCTTCAGTGTGCTTTGAAGGACATCTCAGGGTTTGGATGGATGGATGGATGGATGGATGGATGGATGGATGGATGGATAGATAGATAGATAGATAGATAGATAGATAGATAGATAGATAGATAGATAGATAGATAGATAGATAGCACTACCACCACTGTATTCTTGTGCAAAACCCTCAAAGTGAAAGCGAAATTGACTATTTGTCGTTCTGAGTACGGCACATAGTGAACCGAAATGAAATGTAACAATTGCCAAAATTGTAAAGATAGATAGATACTGCATGAAGTTTTTGACCCAAATTCTTCACCCAATTATTGTTTCTTTGGTTCTTTGGTTCTCGGTTTCCAAGCTTTGACCACAGCAGTTGTTTTTTGTTCTGTGAGGTTCCTCTGCTCTTCAGGAGATGTAATGCAGTGTAACGTTTTGATGTTGTAGCTTGAAGGTTGTCTCTCGCTCAACTTCATTGAACATAAACACAACTCAGGAACCACTTGTATGAAGGAATTAACATCAACAATGACCGATGCTCTGCTCTGCCTCATTGGGACTTATAAACCCTGCCCTGGTGTGAGGCCCGCCTACCATGACATCCAGGTTCAGTTGAGTAAGGAATCGATGATTGACTTGGCACTGTATTTGGAAAAATATCTTCCTATATGATAAAGTTCCTCCTGATTAAACTTCAGAGGTTATTCTGCTGCGCCATTGTACGTTACATGTAGCAGATGCCCCACCAAGGCTGACAGTGTCAGCATAGAACCATATAGAACCACCACAAGGAACCAACTTAGAGAGCATGAGGTAGAACTGCTAAATGGAGCCTGAAACCTCTGAGAACATGCAGAAGAACCTCTCTGAGAAATCTATCCAGTTCTGACTGGCTCTAAATTGTGTAGTTAGAATCTGAGTGGGACAAAATTACAACGGAGATTAAACAGCGGCACTGAGATCTCAGGACAGATGAGAACGACTGTAAACATCAGTTGGATCTACTCAGGGAACATAATGAGCGAATCATTTATATCAGCTCCAGAAACAATGAGCACCTTTGCGGGTACGATAAAGTAAACTGACTTCTGAAAACATCAGCCTGCAAATCATGAGGCGAATACATTCGGTCGTGCTCGCAGGAAAAACTAGAGATGCAATCTCACAATAAGATACGACGTTGCGTTGCTTGGCAACAATACAAAACATTCAAAATATCAGAATTGAGTTTTGACTTTTTTACATTGTGTCATCTTTAAATCGGCAGGTAGTAACAGTAGCTCAGTTATTGACACAATTAGCATTCTGTGTTAATTAGCCATTAAGCCTCAGAGCTAAAGCTAGCCACCATTAACAACATTAAATCGTAGGTTTTGGGGGTTCAGATTTAAGAATGAACACTTAATAATCAGTTTAAACCCAAATCACTACAGTTTAGTGCCTCCAACACTGAATATTTCTCTCCCAAATGTGCATTTGTGCCTCCATTTCATCATCTTAATGGCCACCATCTAGCTCCAGAGTGGGCGCGATCGTAATGGCTATACATTTTGCTTTTGTTTTCAATTTACATAAATTATAAATGGTGCATTCAATCTCTAAACCACTCAAAAGAATCATTACGGACGTGTTAGGGTTCATCTCAACAACTGTGGGCGGAAAGTGCATGAAAAATAGATAAGAAGCAGAAGCCCACGTTACTATGAAGACGAGCAGAATGAAACGAGGGTCGGACAGAAGTTCAATACGGCCGCGAGGCTCCTCTTGACCACACCAGTGGCCGAGTCCCATGAAAACCTGACGGCGCTGATTGCATTTTGATTTACCACGAGCATCGCATTGCCAAAACAGTGCCGCCACAGAAGAGTCAGTAAGACTAATTGCCTGAGTTTCTCAAGGGCATTAATTTGGGCCAGGGCCACTCTGTCTCTGTCTTCCTGCTGTAAGGGAATGAACCTTGAGCCTCTGACCCTCCCATCCATAATTCCACCTCACACTGTCCGGGCCAACAGCGTGACAGCGAGATGCACATGTTTCTTAACCCGATGGGGGGCTGTGGACTGGTCCTCCACGGCCGTGACCGTTTTGCTACCGAGGCGAACTCCAGTTCAGGCCGGTAATTACGATGCATTCCCACAGTCATTAACCCTCAGTGTGGGGGATCATGCTGAACAGAGGGGGCCTGACTCTTTCAAGAGAGGGTGTACGAGTATGCTTGAGTTTGCTTTTGCATGTGAACTCAGAGGCGCAGATCTAATTTAGATAGCAGGCACCTTGGTAAGGTTCCCTTCAGCATGGTACCATCCCCATCGTTGTTCCCGGGGGCTCAAGCAGAGGTTGCATTTTATTGCGTTTCACCGTGTGTTCACAATGGCAAATAGTCACTTTCACTTTCACCTTCCCCCAAAACCTTTAAATTAGCAGCTCTAGCTGGTTTTCCAGGTGTTTACGTATTGAGTTTCACTGTTTTTCTGAGCCGCTTGTCCTGATTAGGGTTGCGGGCGCTGCTGTCCACCTCAGCTCTAACAAGACATTCACACCTAGTGGTGCAATTTAGCCCCTCCAGTCCACCTGACATGCAGGTCTTTGGACAGTGGGAGGAAACCAGAGCCCATGGAGGAAACACACACAGACACTGGGACATGTCCACTCCATACAGAAAGGACCTGGAGTGTCCCGCCTGAGAATCCAACCCAGGAACTTCTCTCTGTAAGGTGACCACTAAAAACATGACACGTTGCAAAGGCTAAATATTGCAATGTGTGCAAACAGGCGTATATGTGTGTCTGAGGCTGGAGAGTCAGTTCTGGTTCAGGACTCTGATGTCCAGGGGGATAAAGCTGTGTCCCATCCTGGTAGTGGAGGTCCTGTCTAGAGCTGTGGGAGGTGCTGGAGCCTGTCCCAGCACTCAAGAAAGAAATTCTGGAGATGTTTCAGTAACAACTGACTGTGAAGTATCAAAGTTCTACTGACTAAACAGAACCACCACTATCGGCAATTCGAACTCCCAGTTACAAACTCGAATAGGCTCTTTTACTTTAGCAGGACTCGTTGCTCAGTGACTTAAAAAATGCACTTCCTTTTCCTTCTTTATCATCCGGTGTCAACCAGAGGAGGACGGGTTCCCCTTTTGAGCCTTGGTACCTCCAAGGTTTCTTCCTCCAGTTTTAGGGATTTTGGCCTCCTTCACCCTCGGCTTGATAGCTAGGGGCTCAGACCCGATGCCGTAAAGCTGCTTCATGAAAAACAACAGTTGCAAAATGCGCCATATAAATAAAACTGAAGTGACTTGAAGAACCTGAGATGGACCTAGGCATGGCCTTGGTCAAGGTTTAAGACACCGTATGAATTAGTGTCAGTTAGAAAACTGGAATGATTCCACTGAACAGATGCTGTGGGTGGCCTTTACATAGATGAGGGTCGTGATGACTCCCTGTAGCAGTGGATTTTGACGAGTTTGATCACATGGGTCAACTGTAAAAGAAATATCACTCAGGCTGGCTTTTCGGTGTTTGAAAACCATGCTCTAAAATCAAGCTGTCAAAACGAATAAACACCAGAAATAAACTGACTCTGCTCCATGTCTCCCACTTTCTCCCAGAGATGTGTTTCTTATTGAATTGAACAGTATTGTCCGTTAACAGCAGAAAGCAATCAAAGGGGATTTGGGAAGACACAGGACATGTCCATCATTTACAAAGCTGCCATCGTTCGACTCTGAGAAGATTTTGTTTTTTTACAGTGACTTCATGATGTGGGCAGCGGGGGCCTAGTGGTTCGGGCATTGGCCACGTGATCAGAGGATCGGGGGTTCAAACCCCTTCCCAATAGGTTGCCCTGAGGTACCCTTGAGCAAGGTACCGTCCCCGTTCCGCTCCTCCCTGCGATGGGCTGGCGACCTGTCCAGGGTGCGTCCCCCGTCCTCGCCCTGTGTGTGCTGGGTTGGACCCCGGCACTCCCCCGCGACCCCGTTTGGGACAAGCGGCAGATAATGGATGGACTTCATGACCCATGTGCTTAAAATATCAGTTAGTAGTCTAAGTCAGTGTTTCCTGTCCTTGGAAAGCCACTGCACTGCAAATTTTGGGTGGCATCTAACAAACCTGATCCAACCAGTCAGCTCAATAACAACCACCACTGAGCGGAGGTTCGCTCAAATGTGAAGAAGCAGAAAACCAACAGCATACTGATGTGAGCCAGAAGTGAGAAGTTGTGAAGCACAGTTCTCAGGTGTCGGTATTTCACTTGTATTTCTGATTATCCAAATACCGGTACGTTCACCTCCATCATTACTTTAGTCATTATATTATTTTTATTTTCCATCACTTTCCAAAACATACAGAGTCATTTCAGTTTAATTGAACAAAAACACTCAGAAAACCCCTGTACTTTTATAACCTCTGTGTACATTCCTGTACTTTTTACTTTATACTCTCAGTACATTCCTGTACTTTTTATTTTATACTCTCAGTACATTCCTGTACTTTCTATTTTTTACTCTCAGTAGATTCCTGTATTTTTTACTTTACACTCTCAGTACATTTCTGTACTTTTTATTTTAAACCCTCAGTACATTCCTGTACTTTTTACTTTACAATCTCAGTACATTCCTGTACTTTCTATTTTTTACTCTCAGTAGATTCCTGTATTTTTTAATTTACACTCTCAGTACATTCCTGTAATTTTTATTTTAAACCCTCAGTACATTCCTGTACTTTTTACTTTACACTCTCAGTACATTCCTGTACTTTTTACTTTACACTCTCAGTACATACTTGTACTTTTTACTTTATACTCTGAGTATACTCCTGCACTTTTTATTTTTTACTCTCAGTACATTCCTGTACTTTTTACTTTACATTCTCAGTACATTCCTGTACTTTTTACTTTATACTCTCAGTACATTCCTGTACTTTTTACTTTACACTCTCAGTACATTTCTGTTCTTTTTACTTTTTACTTTTAAACTCCAAATACATTCACGTAATTTGTACTTTATACACCAAATACATTCCTAAACCTTTTCACTTGTATTGATTAAAAAGGTAATTGAATACTTTTACTTTTGACTAATATTTTTACACAAATATCTGTGCATCTCTTTAAGGAAATACGATGTGGGCTTCTGGCCCTGGTTGTCTCCATTTGAAAGATATTTTTGGATAAAGAGGAAGGCAAAATGATCAGTGGACTTCATTCTAGCAATGCCATTGTAGAATGACCGAATAGCAGAGTGAATATAAGCTGATTTACCAACTAAGCAACAGTTAGGTGTGCAGTTTTGGCCATGGCCAATCATTTTCAGTGCAAAATTGAACTATGCAGTATAAGCAGAAGGGCCTCTTGTTTATAAGAGTTTGCAGAAGCAACCAAAGATGAAAAGAACAAAGAGAAGGGAAAAGAAAGAAAACGATCATATGCATAGTCATTCTGCTCTCTGTTAGCGCCTATCTAAGCTGTATGATCTGGGTCCAGTGGGGATTTGAGCCTCAGAGACTGAGGCATATGACGGAAGGTTTGGTCCAGCCATCTGCTCAGAGACATCCCAGGACTCTGTCTCTCCCTGTGTAGCTTTTCAATTAAGGGCCTCTCGCAGACCACACTCCTCCCACAGAGGACGCCTGCCGTACCACCACAGCATGTCCCGCCAAACCTCCGGACGAGTTTTTAATTAATTAATTTTTTTAAAAGTACATCCTCTTTTTTCTTTATGAATCACAATCAGATACCTTATGCTGTTTTTTTATAGCCTGCCAAGACGTAAATGGAGAAACCAGGTTATTCACCCTCTCTACTGGACACCCATGTCCCAAATTTAGAACTTCTCCTTCATTATTCATTTTAATTGCAAGATGAGCCTATCAAGTATTTAGCGTTTTACACCTTGCTTGCATTATTGATGGGATGCCGTCTGCAGAACGAGAGCGTGTAAATCTGTTTAACCTATTGCACCAAGCCCTTTAAAAATAGATTGATCATGCTTGGTTAGACCTGTGTTTTTTCAGGTAGCGGGAATGATAAATCATGCTTAGTGCTGTTATGTTTTGTAGCTGTATGTGTGCTCTGTTGTATGGCGGTCAGTGTTGCAGCCTCACACTGGCGCTCTATCCTGGAATTACAAATTAGCTTCTTAAAATTCACTCCAGGAACTCGCCCAGAGGGGGATGCTTTAAACAAGAGACAGCAATAAACACGCCCAACACACACATGCAGAAGTTCCCACCCTTCCATCACGTGATGCTTATCCCAGTGCAAATAGAAGGAACATGCCAGGAGTTGCAATTTTGCTTTATTTCCTTGTGCGGGTGTGCAAACAATGTTGCCAGTGCTTCCATTAATCAATCAATCCAACTGAGGACATTGTTTGCTTTTTTGGGTAATTCTGGGTAATACAGAAGGGCTTTAGACTCTGGGAGCAGAACAACACTAAAAGGTGAGCTTGTCACTACTTGTCACAATCTCTGCAGTCAGAATTTTGTTGGGCTTTGGATATTAAAGTTGGGGGACATCCCAGTACCAGGGCTTGGGGCATTAGCATTACTCTGTAGGCGAGGTGAGGGGATCCTCGCCATCGGGACCACATGTGGCAAAGTAAGAATGGTGTGAGACAAAGTTTGAGACTAGGTGAAGAAGGTTTTAAGCAGCAGGGATAAAGTGAAGTTTTAAAAGCTGTAATTTTTTTAGCACACAGAGAGCAGTGATGGGGACAATCCCTTGCTCAAGGATACCTCCTGGTCCGGGATTCAAACCTCTGACTTTCTGATGGTGGGTACAAGTTCATAACCTCATGGCCACCTAACTATTGAGCTGGGACATTAGATTGTAGAGAGAAGGTGAGACAGGGATTGAAATCGTAGGTAAGGGTCCAAACTAAACAGAAAGAAGGATGGGGTTGAGTATGAATGAACTTTACAAGATTGGCAAACCAAATGAGGAAGGTTTTAGAATGCAGAGCTTTAATCTGTGAAGGCAGATAAAGTAGGACAGTAGGGACAGGTCAGGCCACTGGTAACGAAGCAGACTTTTGGGTGGTATGGACAAGGCAAGGCAGGTCTTTCGGTTGTGGTGATAAAACAAGACAAGACAAGAGTTTTAAGCAACAGCAACAAAGTGAGGCACTGCATTGTGCTATAGGTTATACAAGGAAAGGCTTTTTGGTGTAGGAGCTGATGTGAGATGAGAAGCAAAGCAAGGCATGGCTGTATTCTGCAGAAACAAGGGAAGGGAGGAGCTTGTGTTGAAGCAATGAGAAAGCAGAGTTTTAAGTTGTAAGAACAAAGCAAGTGGATGCTTTGGGCTGTTGGGACAAGTCTAGGCAGAGCTTTAAGCTGTTGGGACAAATTAAGGCAATCATTTAGGCAGCTGGGACAAAGCAGTGAAAAGAATTAGGAAGTAGAAAAAAAGGTAAGCAAGTGTTTTAGGATTGGAAAATTGACTGGAGCAAACTTTCGTTTGTAGTAATGGGGCGAGGCAGGGCTTTAGGCTGTTGGGAAAAAGTAAGGCAATCGTTTAAGCTGTTGGGACAAAGTAAGGAAGGGCTTTAGAAAGCAGAACCCGAAGAAGCCAGTGTTTTTGGGTGCAACATTGGGTTGAGGCAGTACTTTTGTCTGTAGTGGTGAGGCAAGGAAGAGCTTTAGACTTTTGAGGCAAAGCAGAGAAGGTATTTAGAGGCAGAATTTAGTCTATAAGTGGGGCAAGGCAGGACTTGAGGCTGTAGAACAAAGTAAGGCAATATTTAGGCAGTTGGGACAAAGCAAGAAAGTGCTTTGGCATATAGGAAATGACTCAGCAAGTGTCTTAGGGTGGAGAAATGGACTGAAGTCTGCAGTAATGGGAGAGGCAGGATTTTAGGCTGTTGAGACAAATCAAGAAAGGCCTTTAAGTTGGAGGGACAAGGTTCAGAAAGAACTTAGGAAGTAGGTGTTTTAGGCTGAAGCAGAGTTTAGTCCATAGATGTGGGGTTAGGCAGGGCTTTAGACTGTTGGGATAAACCAAGGAAGTGTTTTAGAAGGTAGCAACAGGTAAAGGAAGTGTTTTAGGGCTGAGGCTTGTCTTTAGCATATTGCAAAGAGGCGAGGCAGGACAAGTCAGGGAGAACTTTAGCCATCATGAAATAGGTATGCAAGCTTTTAACGGAGAACAAACGGGCTGAGGCAGAGTTTTTTTGTCTATAGTACAGCAGTGAGGCAGGGCTTTAAGATGATGGGACAAAGTAAGGCAACCATTAGGGCTGTTGGGACAAACCAAGTAAGGGCTTTAGGAGGTAGAAACAGGAAAAGCAAGTTATTTATGCTGCAGAAATGGGCTGAGGTAGGCCTTTATTCTGTAGAAATGGGGTGAGGCAGGGCTTTAAGGTGTTGGGACAAAGTAAGACCCTCGTTAATGATGGTGGGACAAACCAAGAAAAGGCTTTAGATGGTTGCAGCCGGGAAAGTGTTTTAGGTTGCAGAAATGGGAGTCTGTAGCCGGCAGAACTTTAGCCTTTAGCAAAAGGGCAAGGAACGACTTAAGACTATTGGTACAA
>CM029375.1:29098635-29136684 GCA_017165825.1 Hepsetus odoe
ATCAGGGCATTCTCTTTTCTTTCGGCTGCTCCCGTTTAGGGGTCACCACAACTGTCTCCATTTCTTCTGGTCCTCTGCACCTTCCTCCTTCAAACCGAGGCCCTGCATGTCCTCTCTCACCACGTCCATAAACCTCCTCTTTGGTCTTCCTCTTCTCATCTTTCCTGGCAGCTCCATCTTCAACATCCTCCTCCTGATATACTCCTCGTCTCTCCTCTGGACATGTCCAAACCAACGCAACCTTGCTTCTCTAACTTTGTCTCCAAGACGTCTAACCTGAGCTGTCCCTCTAATATACTCATTTCTAATCCTGTCCAACCTCGTCACACCCAACGAAAATCTCAGCATCTTTAACTCTGACACCTCCAGCTCCGCCTCCTGTCTTTGTCAGTGCCACCGTCTCCAACCCGTGTAACATAGCTGGTCTCACTACTGTCCTATAAACCTTCCCTTTTACTTGCTGGTCTCCGTCTGTCACAAATCACTCCTCCACTCTTCTCCACCCATTCCAACCTGCCTGCACTCTCTTCTTCACCTCTCTTCCACACTCACCGTTACTCTGAACTGTTGATCCCAAGTATTTTAACTCCTCCCTCTTCACCTCCTCTACTCCCTCCAACCTCACCACTCCACTGTCCTCCCTTCCATTCACACTCATGTATTCTGTCTTTTTCCTACTCACGTTCATTCCTCTCCTCTCTAAAGCAAATCTCCATCTCTCCAGGTTCTCCTCAAGCTGCTCCCTACTCTCACTACAGATCACAATATCATCAGCAAACATCATCGTCCACGGAGACTCCTGTCTAACCTCGTCCGTCAACCTGTCCATTACTATTGCAAACAAGAATGGGCTCAGTGCTGATCCTTGATGTAATCCAACCTCTACCTTAAATGCATCCGTCACTCCCACTGCAGATCTCACCACTGTTACACTGCCATCATACATATCCTGAACTACTCTCACATACTTCTCTGTAACACCAGACTTCCTCATACAAAACCACAACTCCTCTCTAGGCACCCTGTCATCTGCTTTCTCCAAATCCACAAAGGCACAATGCAGCTCCTTCTGACCTTCTCTGTACTTCTCCATCAACACCCTCAGAGCAAACATATACTAGCAAACCATACTGCTGTTCACTGATCATCACCTCTTTTCTTAACCTGCTTCCACAACTCTTTTCCAGAACTGCTGTGGCTGATCAACTTTATCCCTATCCCTGTCCCATTTATGTGTATATATATATATATATTTATGTATATGTGTGTGTGTGTGTGTTTGTGTGTGTGTGTGTATGTATGTATATATGTGTATATGTATTAATGCTTGTTCAATGTACAATTCTCTCTTGTTCCCAACCATACAGAGACACATTCACTCATAATTCTATGAAATTACATTATTTTTTTATTTAAACATTTCAAAAATGCTGAAATGGTTGCTACATCTTCCTGGATTAAAATGTAAATAATGTAAATAATGATAAATAAATTATGTAAATAATGTAAATTATATTAACTTTCATTTATATATTTTTTTATTTCAGAGATTACAGATTTATTTCTGTAGCATAAAAATTAGGTCAATTGCGAAACAAATGAAAGAAATTTAGACTGATATTCCAGCGTCATTTAAACAACCTGCTCTGTCTGAGCACAATAAATGTATATTTATGAAAATATTCATAAAAAAAGATTTATTGGTGTGAAAGATCAAATCTGAACTTTTGTCCGATGGTGACATTGTTTTTTCAGACAAATATTTTCAATTATAAGTTCAATATCTGTTCAATCTGTTCCTCCGATATCCTTTTTTTGGAAGTACATTAAGCGATAAAACCAGCATCTCCCCGGAAGACCATCGGTCAATGCAAACACTGAAGATTGAGCAGATTTCAGTTTGGCAGAAGAGAGAACTGTGAGCTCTTTGTAACTGAATTAATAAAGCACTTGAAATGTTGCAACACGATGATTGAAGAACTTTATTGAAAAGTTTGGCAGACAAAAACGAGAGCATAAAAAATATGCCCGATAGCGTCGGACAATCTCATCTAGTCTTCCCATTTATGAGCGTCATAAAAGTTAAATTAACCAAACCATCAATAATGAATTTTGCAGAACTCCACGCTGTCATTATTAATAGGCTTAATATTTTATTAGAGTGCAGGGTGGGAGGAATAAAAAGGCCATGAGTACATCGGAGCAGAGCTCTAATTATCTTTGCTGATTGCTCCTGGGAGCAGGCCTGGTTGTTTTAGGGAGCGCAGGGGAAGAGAGCGAATGAGATCGTAATGTTTGGGGACACGTCGCTTCCGTTTGAAATCTCAATTTCTAATGACCTCTCCATGCTCCTCCCACGACTTCCACAGCAGCCTTTCAACACGCAGAGTTTAGTGTCCCTTCATGATCTTGGGTTTAAAGGGCTAATAACAGCCAAAATTCCCACTGCTTTTGTCTGCAAGGGTCTCCAACTCGCTTCCTGGAGGGTTGGTGTCCAGCAAACTTTGATAATCCCTCCTCTGGGTATATAAAAGGAGTGGGAGGAGTTTCATTGTTTGGTAATTGCAATGGAAAGAGCTTGAATGGTTGATATCAGCAATGGGAGGAGTCTGATTGGTGGATATAAGCAATGGAAGGAATTTGATTTGTTGATAATGGCAATGGAAGGAGTCTGATTGGATGATGATGGTGATGTAAAGAGTTTGATTGACTGAAATCAGCAATGGGAGGAGTTTGATTGGTTAATAATAGCAAAATGGTTGATTGGTTGATCATGGCAATGGGAGGAGTTTAATTGGTTGAAAATGACAATGTATAGAGTCTGATTGGTTGATAATGGCAATGGAAGGAGTCTGAATAAATGACTGAAATCAGCAATGGGAGGAGTGTAATTGGTTATAATACCAGTGGGAGGAGTTTGATTGATTGGTCTTGGAATTTGACTGTCTGGTAATAGCCATGGGAGCAGTTTGATTGGTCAATAATGGCAATGGGAGGAATTGGATTGGTTGATGATGACAATAGAAAGAGTTTGATTGATTGTTTGGTTTTGGCAATAAAAGAAGCTGATTGGCTGTCTGGCGATGACAATGGGAGGAGTCAGACTGGTTGATAACCCATGAGATTTTGAATATTTTCCTGGACAAAGCTAGCGATGCACCATAATAACATTAAAAAACGAATGTCCTGATAAACACAACACAGCAGCACCAATGCATTGTGTGAAATATTTACACTGGATATTGTTTTAAACCTCAGCAAACTTTTGAAGCCCAGTTCCCTTGTTGATGGAATGCCTCTGGGGAATAATGTAGTCAAGAGTCACTTGAGAGTAGAAGAATTTGAGAGGAAATCTCAGAGCGGATAAGCACCCGGAGAAATCAAGACCCTGCTGCGTGTCTTTGTTATGTCCGCATATGTTAACGCACTGAAAGCATCATCATGCCGCGTGCTTGCCGGGTCATTTGGATGATGAAAGGATATACGTTGTGCTTTCTGGAGGAGACGGGGCTTTGAAGCCATGCAGGCTCATACATTAAGGACAGTTATGTAATAACTGGAAAGGCCGTGTCTGAACTGCGTCCTGCCTTATCGTTACCTGCTTTCTTTGCTGATTACCCGCCTCATCCTCCTCCTCCTCATCATCTATTCACCAGTGGGGTTTGGCCCTCGTGCTACAGGATAAATGGCAACCCAGCATTTCAAGCCAGAACCTTTCTGCTGCCCTGTCCTTCGTTCTGCCATAAATTAATCTGTCCAACCCAAATGGAACTCTTTCTAATTCTGTTTAGTGAATGCACAGGCTCTGATAATGCCTATTAATTTATAATTACGCATTGCTGCTTTCAACAAGCCTCCATTACCAGCCGTTTAGTCAAAGTTGGAAAATTGGATGCTTACAGGGATTCAGTTGTTAACGCCCATCAATCATGGCCTCCACAGACAGCAGTGTAACAGACAAATGTTTTACTAATAAAGAGAAAAGGCGCAGAGAGGAAGGGAGGAAGGGAATGAGAGACAGAGGGAGGAGAGGAGGAGTGTCAGGGTAAATGGAGTGAGGGAGAAAGCAACGACTTAATGAAGGAGTGAACTTACATGTGATGAATGAATGGGCGAAAGTGAGTGTGGGTGTGAGTGAGAAAGTAAAGAGTGAGAGTGAGCAGATGATAGAAGGGATTGAAGGATGCAAGTGATAGACTTGAATGAATGATGAATGAAGAAGTGCTTGAAGGAGTAACAAAGAGGTGAGTGAGTGAGTGAGTGAGTGAGTGAGTGAGTGAGCAGGCAAAGGTGTAAATAAGTAAAGTTCTGAGTGGATGAAGGAGTGAGTGGAGGATTGAGTTAAAGAAATAAGTAAGGGAATGACTGAGCGGCGGAGTAAGTGAAGGGGTGAAGGTATAAGTGAAGGGATCATTGGAGATGTAAGTGAAGGAGTGAGTGGTAGAATGAGTAAGCAAAGAAGTGAGTGAGGAAGTGAGTGGGGGAATTAATAAGTGGACGAGTCAGTGGAGGAGTGAGTGAAGGACTAGATAAAGGAGAGACTAAGAAAAGTGGTGAGGGGAGGACTGAGGAAATGAAGGAGTAAATGAAGGAGTATGGAGGTGAGTGAGTGGAGGAGCAGTCGGTGGAGAAGTAAGCAAAGAAGTGAGTGGAGGGATTAACAAGGGAAGGAGTGAATGAAATTGTGAGTGGAGGGGTGAGAAAGGGAAGAGGCAGATGAAGGACTGAATAATTGATGGAGTGAGTGAAGCGAGTGAGTGGAGGAGTGAACAAATGACCAACATGCTTGACCTGAGCAGCATTTCAGTGCAGTGCAGGATAGCACCTCAAACACACTTCAAAGATCAACACACACACACACACACACACACACACACACACACACACACACACACACACACACACACACACACACACACACATGACATTTATGTGGCTCTGAAGGTGTAATGAGGTTGGCTGAGTAAACGGCTGTGCTTTATACTGTACCGCTTCACCACTGATATCAGTCTGCTCTCCCGGTGGTGGGTCTGAATTAGCGGCAGCAGCCTGATGATGATGATGTGTGAACTAATTTCAGCTGCTCTGCTTCCAAAAATACCCCTGATTGGACTCCCACTTCCTGGAGGGCTGGTAGAGAGAGAGAGAGAGAGAGAGAGAGAGAGAGAGAGAGAGAGAGAGAGAGGATGATGTGAGGATAGTGAACCGGGATGTGCAGAAAATAAGCAAGATGGAAGTGAGGGCAGCGATGAAGAGGATGAAGAATGGAAAGGCTGCTGGTCCAGATGACATACCAGTGGAAGCATGGAGGTGTTTAGGAGAGATGGCAGTTGAGTTTCTGACCAGATTGTTTAACAGAATTCGGAGAGTGAGAGGATGCCTGAGGAGTGGAGACAAAGTATACTGGAATCAATTTTCAAGAATAAGGGTTACTACTACAGAGCTGTAGTAACTATAGAGGGATGAAGTTATGGGAAAGAGTATTGGAAGCTAGTTAAAAAAAGGGGTGATGAATAGTGAACAGCAGTATGGTTCCATGCAGAGAAAGAGCACTACTAATGCAATGTTTGCTCTGAGGATGTTGAAGGTCAGAAGGAGTTGCCTCTGCTCCTTTGTGGACTTGGAGAAAGCATATGACAGTATGCTTTCTCCAAGCATAGGAGTGCTTAGAAAGGAGTTGTGGTTTGGTATGAGGAAGTCAGGAGTGGCAGAGAAGTATGTGAGAGTAGTTCAGAATATGTATAAGTGTGACAGTGGTGAGGTCTGCAGTAGGAGTGACAAATGCTTTTAAGGTAGAGGTTGGATTACATCAAGGATCAGCACTGAGCCCATTCTTGTTTGCAATACTAATGGAGAGGTTGACGGATGAGCTTAGAAGTCTCCGTGAACGATAATGTTTGTTGATGATCTTGTGATCTACAGTGAGATTAGGGAGCATCTTGAGGAGAACCTGGAAGTGAGTTGGACAAAGACAGAGGTGACAAAGGTGGAGGAATTTAAATACTTGGGAGAACAGTTCAATGGCGAGTGTGGAAAAGAGGTGAAGAAGAGAGTACAGGCAGGTTGGAATGGGTGGAGAAGAGTGGCTGGAGTGATTTGTGACAGACAGGTACCAGCAAGAGTAAAAGGGAAGGCTTACAGGACAGTAGTGAGACCAGCTATGTTGTATGGATTGGAAACGGTGGCACTGATGAAAAGAGAGGAGGCAGAGTTAGAGGTGTCAGCATTAAAGATGCTGAGATTTTCATTGTGTGAGACGAGCATGGACAGGATTAGAAATGAGTATTTTAGAGGGACAGCTCAGGTTAGATGTTTTGGAGACAAAGTTAGAGAGGCAAGGTTGCGTTGATTTGGACATGTCCAGAGGAGAGACGAGGATTATATTGGGAGGAGGATGTTGAAGATGGAGCTGCCAGGAAAGAGGAAAAGAGGAAGACCAAAGAAGAGGTTCATGGACGTGGTGAGAGAGGACATGAAGGTGTTGGGTTTGAAAGAGGAGGATGCAGAATACAGGAAGAAATGGAAACGATTGAACAAATGGAAAAGAAGATTGTAATAATATCTCAAATCTGTCATTTTTGATGTGAATTTGTATTTAAATGAAAGATTACATGTCCAATCCCAACCCCCTATGGTCTTCTTTGCTGCACTATTCAGAATGCCTGTTTAACGTCCCTGTCCTTAATAAAGTCTGTTCTCTCTATCATCCTCTCTCTGGCTAATCAAACAACCAGAGAGGACTCTGGTTGCAGTGTATGTGGATGGCTGGGCGGGTTCTTTATTAGTCAGAAGGTCAAGTCACTTTGTCGGCTGGTGGTTTATATCAGAAGAGGTGCCAGTATGAAAAAGTGCATGTTCTGTGAAAATCTTAGTTAGGGCAATATTAGTTTTCTTCCAAACTGTTAATAAAAATGTTAAATAACATACATAAACTAGCAGCTATTTCCTGATAAAAGACCCATGTCCATCAATGTAATGTCAGTTTTCATCGATAATGTGGTTTAATGTATTTATGTCTTTAATAGAATGTCATTTTCACATTACAATATTTCATATTTTCTTTTCTTTTGTGCCTCTGGAATAGTATGTAGATATTTAAAAAAAAAAGGACTACTGGTAATGTGCAGCCATGGAAATGTTTCCATGGTGACAGCATCAACAACAAAAATGGATGAATATCAGGTGCAGTTTACCATGATAAGGGCTGTTTTTGAGACTGATGTGAGAATAAAATGAGAGTAATTAATCAGTTTTTAGATATCCGATTTATCACCTTTGGTTGCTTTGCTTATGTTTGTCTATTTGCACATATTTTACCTTTTATCTGGATGGACAGCTGGATTTCTTACACACCAAACATCCCCAGCGTATGGCGTGGTCTTGTTGCAGGTGTGAAATTGGAATGGAATTGGAGTGTGTGGAGGCGTCCGTCCTGTGCTAACCCAGAGAGAAGAAGGCATGGGGGCACCGAGATTGTGTCTCACGGCTTTCAGCAACACTTCAGACACGCTAAGCTCTGCACAGAGCTGTAAACACAGCACATTGAACGCTAAGGGCAGACAACCAGAGAATAGGAGGGTTGGTGGAGGGAAAACATAGAGAGTGAGAGACATGGGAGAATTCTTTGGTAAAAGTGCTTTAGTTTTCTAGAAATAACTTCAGGCATTCATGCCCATTAAAATGAATTGTTCATATCACTTTTATTCATATTTTTCAATTTATCAACCCGTGATTTAACATGTACTTCACTCTAAAGGTTCCTAAATGCTTCTAGGGAAAAAAAAATCCCTTTTAAATACTCCTTACCCTCTTAAATGCCATTCACAAAGATACTTATTTAAAGATCAAAACACAACAATGACCAGACAATCTGATGACCAGACAAGACGCAACCACATCAATACAAAGCTTCAACTAGACCACACCAAGACACTCCTGACATTAGTTGACACTGTGGTGCTTTAACCTACAGCTCCAAAATCATTGTAATCTCAATCCCAATCAATCATTTTATTCCACAATTATATGCCTTATTAAAGACCATTTTTTAAATTTACCATAGAACCTTAAAAATATATCAGTACCAGATTGTACTCGACTTGCTTCCATTCAACTTCTGTTTTCATGGCCATTCCTCATTTTGACTCATTTTAGGAAAAACACAGAATAACCCAGCCCAGNTATATATATATATATAAACTATACATTTTGCAGAAGAATGTTCAAAACTCTTTCATTGTTACTTGGCTTTAAATGTGGATAATTTTTAAAGGATGTCCGCTTTGATTGGCTGCCCTGTATTTTACCAAACATCAAATCAGGCTGAAACACTCCTTATAACTTCAATGTTAATGGGGCGGGGCTGCTGTAGACAAAACCAAAGTAAAAATATGATATATATGTATTCATATGCGTGTATGTATATATCGGTCTTGATTTACATATTTAAAATACCATTAAATAACATGTTTAAATCTTTTCTTTGCACTTTACATCGTTCGCCACTTCTTTTGTCATTCTTCAGCACCAGAGGAGGTTCAGAGAGCCGTCGGTTCTGAATGTGAACTGAATGTAAATGTGATCTGTTATGTGACTACATTATGCAAGTACATATAAAAAGCCTACAGTGTTAATAAGTCCACGCTTCCAGGTGTTTGGAGAATAATGGCCATTATGGCTTTGACGAACCATTATTTCCAACTCCTTTCTCTTTCAAAACGTCTGTCACCCTTCGCGGCTGAAGCTTTATTCCAGGAAGCAGCACCTGGGATTAGACTCCCGATTGATTTCGGCGTGGGAGAACGGCCACGAGCACAAGCTCTGCCTAAGTGTGTTGGTTTCGGGGGTCAGCGAGAGCAATAGGAAATCTCTCGAGTTCGCTGAAAGCTTCTTTTCCGCCACCCTTAACGTCCTCAGTGAGCTGTGATTTGACGGGTGGATTAACTTGCACTTCTTTCTGAAGTTCTGCAGGAAACACTTTACTCTGATGGTCCACTGGAGATGTAAATGCTCACCGAGCCTTTAAGTGACATATATCCTTTATGTAACCTTCCTTTTCTACACGGTTCTTGTGACCCTGCTGATCATTTACAAAAATCCGTTTGATGGTTCCATGATCATGACCTGGTATCTTAACTATTTCAAGAGAGCTGCATCCCTCTTTTTAAAATTTTTAATCTTTAGTCAGTTCTCTCCCTATTTTTTGGCCCATTTTGCCCGCGGAGGAAAAGCATAATAATTCTACACACCTTGATATAGAGTGCTGACCTCCATAGGCCACACCCTCTTCATTACTCTTTAATCACTCTTTCATAAAATGATTACAAGTAAAAAATACTCACTTACCTAATGTCTAAAAATTGGACACATTGTAAACCTAAACGCAAGTTCTAATCTTTCTAAACTTAAAGCAACATAAACATAATTTAAAGCTCTTAAAAGCCTTAAGCTCAACCCCAAGCCTAAACTAAACCACGCTCTTTTATCTGAACCCAGTACCAAGACCCAAGCCTCAAAGCTTGATCTCAACCTAAAGCTTAAAGCCATACCTAACACTTACTCAAATCCTAAGCCTCATCCTTGCCTTAACCCTAACCTTAAATCCAACCCAAAACCTAAACCTAAACGCTCACTTTCCTAAATCCAATATCAAGACCTAAACATCTAATTATAATCTCAACCAAAAGTCTAAAATTACACCTAACACTCATTCTAATTCCAGTTTTAACTTAAAAAATACAATGTTAAACCATACTCTAACCCCAGCCCAGCCTAACTTCAACATGCACTTGAACCCAAACTTAAACCTCAGTCACTTTAACCCCACTCTAACTTTAAACTCTAAAACTAAAACTTGTTCTACTCTAATCTAAAACCTAAAACAATACCTAAACTAAATCTCATCCCAAAGCCTAAACCTAAACCACACTCCCTAAAAATCGAATCTATACCCAAAACCAAAACCTAAACCCTTAACCTTAATCTGAGTTTAAAGCTTAAACCCATACCTAACACTCAATTTAACTCCAACTTTAACCCTAAACTCACTCTAACCCCTGACCGCCACATCAAAACCTAAACCCAAACTAAACTCAATCCCAAATTTGAAATATATCCAGAATCTAACCTTAAACCTCACGCTCACATGAAATACATTCTCAGCCTCAATCTTAAATACAAATCTCAGATATAACACTCATCCAAACTCCAGAATACAGAATACAGCCCTAAATACAGCCCTAATTCTAGTCTAAAACCTAGAGACCTGATTCTGCTCTAAAACCTAGAGGCCAAATTCTAGTCTTAAACCTAGAGACTTAATGCTAGTTTAAAACCTAGAGACCTAGCCTTAGAATCCCTGTAAGAAAGTGGAGAAGAGATGGCACCAGGACACACTTTGAAGAGAAGACAAGAAGCAGATCTGGACAACAATCATCTGGACAACAAATTTGGGGTCCTGCATCCACATGGACACCTAAACGTCACTGCAGACCAAGTCCCCCCTTCATGGCAAGATCATGGTTCATCATGATATCATGATTCAGGGACACACTCTGGACAGGTCACATGCAGTTTCTTTACAGGAAACTGGAGCTCCTGGAGGAAACCCAAAGATGGAAGGATCTGTCTGGGAATCGATCCCAGGACCTTCTCGCTGTGAAGCGACAGTGCCGTCCACTGTGGCGTCCCGGAGTAATATCCTGCACTCCTTTTTGCGTTATCCCATGTTGATTAGAGGAGGACGGTCCTGTTCTGAGTCTTGGTCCAATCAAGATTTCTTCCTCCAAGAATCCCTCACTAGAGTCTTAGATTTTGTAAAACTGCTTTGGGACGACAGCAGAAGAAGGATTCATAGAAATAAAACTGACTCAATCTTGTGAGGCAGGTTGGTGTTTTGTGCAGTTTAACTTAAAAGCTTAACTTTGAACAAATTCATGTTTGTGTGACGGTTTTAAGGGCTTTTAATGTCTCCGTTCGACCATCTGTCTCGCTCGATGTTCCTTTGATGTGTTTAAAGGCAGGAAAAATGGCCATTATGTCCTTCTGTTTACCGAAATAAACAAGCCGTTTTTTAAAAGGCCAAAGCATTAAACACGTAATCAGGCCAAGAGAAGAGAGGCACACACATCACACATGCAATCAAGGCAAGAAAAAATTCCCACCTCTTTATGAATGACCTACTTTAAACTGCAATTTCAATGTCAAAGGGAAAAAAACAAAAGTGGGAATGAGTCGTTATTCTACTCAAGCAACGTGGAGCATAAAAGTACGTGCCCGGCGTAGCAATGGGGGCTTTTTTTCGGCTCACGCTGCCGTGCCAGTGGTCAGACGGATGGCCGGGCCCTGTCTGTGTGTGTGTGTGTGAGTGTGTGTGAGGTCAGCCCATCTCCAGAAGGTGAAAGTGAAGTTTTTTACGAGGTTTCCCTCCTTTCCCAGTCCGTCCATTAGGGCCAAATGGCACTTAGACTAATGCAAATAGCCTCAAGTCAGTGCCAAAGTACTGCTCTTTTCTGAAGCTGCGCTCAAGTTAAACGCTGCCCAATCAGAGCCCATCACACCCTCCCAAAAAACCCTCAGCAACATCTGAAAGTCTTTAACAGCTCCTGGATAAGCATCTGCTCTGTCGGCGAGTCCGGCACTCGTACAGATTGTGTGATACGCCGCGGCGCTGCGGCCCAGATCGATATGCACACTTAACCATCCTCACTTTATCACAGGGGCGGCTAAACAGAGCTGAGAGCCTGGGCAGACATTGATTAAAGTGAAAGTGAAAGTGACTGCAAGTTATCGCGAACACACAATGAACCACGACGGAACGCAACCTGTATTTAACGCACACCCACCGTCTTGCAGTGGGTAGCCACATCCAGCACCCAGGGAGCAGTGATGGAGACAGTACCTTGATCAAGGGGACCTGAAGGAAACCTACTGGTCCTGGATTCCAAACCAAAACCTTCTGCCGTGTCTGACTTTAGGCCATCACAAAAACGTTTTTGTCTTTCCTTAAAAATCGCATTCGTGAAATTTGGTGGACGGTCTTGTTCAGAATCACTTCCGTTTCCCACTAGCAGGGACAGTCTTTCTGGAGCAACTAGGGCTTATAGGTCTTGCTCAAGACCTTAGTCCTGGAGGTGGGGTTTGAACCTGCAACCTCTTGGTCTACAGCAGAGTATCCCACCTCTAGACCATCACCATTCAAGGTATTAAACAATAATGCCTTAAAAAGTGGATTCAGCTTAATATCCCAACTTAAATTTGGGGACACTGAGATCTTCTGAAGACAGTCCAAAGGGGAGTGTTCGTGTGAAAAGAAATACTTAATGAAATGAGAACATTTACTACACCGTTTTGAAACAAAGCTGCTTAAACAGCTTTTTCATGGTTATGATGTTACATTAATTGCCAGATTTACCTCCATTTGTAGGAGCTTTGGCTTTTATAATGAGGCAGCCAATCAGAAAACATATTGTGTATTATGTGCTCTAAAGGAGGAGTATCTAAAGGGGAACCCCAGCAATTGTTCAGACGTGCATTACACTGTTGAGGGGCAGTTCTCCAGAGCTTCCTGAAGGACAGTGTTGTTGTCTCACATTTTCAGTCCAGTCTCTGTACCTGAGCAGTTCTCCAGATCTTCCTGAAGGACAGTGTTGTTGTCTCTCATTTTCAGTCCAGTCTCTGTACCTGAGCAGTTCTCCAGATCTTCCTGAAGGACAGTGTTGTTGTCTCACATTTTCAGTACTGTCATCGTCACACACAGGAAGCAAGGCACACACACGCAGCTCCAACTAGGGCACGTTTGAATCAGAACTCAAAACAAAACAAAAGCCGTATCTCACGGTACAAACAGTCAGGGAGGACGGTCAACGGACAATGCTGGGTCGGACTGCCAGGCTAGTAATACGTGGTTATCCAGGTGCTGGTGATCAGTGGTTGTTAACTAAGGGTGAGCGTGAAAGCCCGGTCAGTATTCTGGGGACGGGGACCTCACCCCTGGCCTGGGTACAGCGGTGGCCGTGACATCACCCCCCCCTTCAGGGGTGGCCTCCGGACGCCCGGTCCGGCTCGCTCCAGGATTCCCCCGGCCGGGGGGTTGCTGTGGGGGTCCGCTGCGTCGAGGGGGTCGGCCTCTTGGTTTGGGAGCAGGGCGGTTTGGGTGGTTGCGGTGGTAATTGAGCCGGAGCTGAGGGTCGAGTGTGTCCCTGGACTAGACCCAGCTGCATGCCCGTGGCCCTCCCTGTCCACCAGGTATTGTAGCTCCCCTCGACGTCACCAGGAGTCCAGGAGCGCGTGGACCTTATGGGCTTGACCCTGCTCGGTGACGATGACGGGAGGGGGTTCAGCCTCCCCCACCGGTGCGGCCAGGGGCCCCGGGACGAAGGGTCTGAGGAGGGAAACATGGAAACCAGGGGTTATGTGCATGTGGTCAGGCAGTTTGAGACGGTAAGTGACCTGGTTGATTCTGGATTCTACTCAGAAGGAACCAATGAATCAGGGGCTGAGTTTTTTGCTAGGCATCCGCAGATTGAGGTCACGGGTGGAGAGCCACACCCTGTCTCCGGCGTGGAAGTCGGGGGCCTCCCGTCGACGCCTGTCAGCTTGTTGGCGGAATCGGCGCACTGCCCGTTCAATGTGTGCGTGGGCCTTCTCCCATACTCGCTCAGCCCCTTGGAACCAAGCGTCGATGCTCGGGACATCCGTGGGTGTGGTATCCCAGGGGCAGAGGGGAGGCTGAAAACCCAGCACGCATTCAAACGGGGTCATCCCCGTGGAGGAATGAGGCAAGGAGTTCTGGGCGTACTCTGCCCAATAGAGGAACTCTGCCCAGTCGTGTTGCCGGTGGTGACAGTAAGCCCGGAGGAATCTAGTCAGGTCTTGTATGGTTCGTTCGGTCTGACCATTGGTTTGGGGATGATAACCAGAAGATAAAGAGACTGAGGTCCCCAATCGCCGAAAGAAGGCTCGCCAGACTTGAGAGGTGAACTGGGGACCTCTGTCAGATAGAATGTCCTCCGGGAAACCATAATACCGGAACATGTACTGAAACAGAGCCTCGGCGACCTGTAGAGCAGAAGGGAGAGCAGCAAAGGGGATGAATCTAATTCCCTTCGAAAACCGATCCACCACCACCAATTCGAACATGTAACCCCCGGAACGTGGTAGATCCGTGACCAAATCAATGGCCACGTGAGTCCACGGACGGGTGGGCACCGGCAGAGGTAATAACTTACCGGCTGGCAACTCGCGAGGCGTCTTAGTTTTGGCACAGGTGGAACAGGAGCGGACAAGTGCCCGAACGTCGGGCATTAAGGTGGGCCACCAGTACTTCTTTTTCAGCTGCTCCCCTGTGCGGTGAATGCCCGGATGTCCTGAGGCAGGAGAGGTGTGGGCCCATTTAATCAATAATGTTCGGAGGCGCTCCGGCACGAAGGTCCGATCAGGCGGGCACCCTGGCGGGGCCGAGGTTCCCTCGGCCTCCCGACGGATGTCCCGCTCGATGTCCCATTGCACTGGAGCTGCCACGACGGTCGGAGCCAATATAGGCTCCGGCTGGGACACTCTCTCCGACGGCTCAAAACGGCACGAGAGGGCGTCAGCCTTGTTGTTCTTTGTTCCCGGACGGTAGGTCAGGACGAAATCGAAGCGAGTTAAAAACAGGGCCCACCTTGCCTGGCAGGGGATGAGCCGTTTTGCCAGCCGGATATACTCGAAGTTACGGTGGTCGGTGAGGACCGTGAAGGGGTGCTTTGCGCCCTCCAACCAATGCCGCCACTCCTCCAGTTTGGCCTTTACCAGCAAGAGAAGAGTTCCCTGTTTCCGATGTCGTAATTGACCTCCGCGGGGGTTAACCTACGGGAGAAGAAGGCACAGGGAACTGCTCGCCGCAGTACAAACAGAGTTTATTGTGGATTCGACGTTCCCTCTCTGCCTCAGAGAGTTGAATCCTGCCCAGATCCATGGGCTCTGGGGGACTGAGGTCACTGCGTGGACTGATGGCTGCTGCCCTGCAGGGGCGCGGCTCCCACGTGGGTCCGGAGTTTCTGCGTTTATGCTGATCGAGTCGAATGGCCAGTGTGAATAGCTCGTCCAGAGTCAAGCCCTCGTCTCGGCAGGCAAGCTCCCTCTGGATGTCGGGGTGGAGGCCAGCCCGAAACACCACCATCTGAGCAGGGTCGCTCCAACCGCTTCCGGTCGCTGTAATGCGGAAGTTGAAGGCGTACTCGGCGACGGAGCCGGTTCCCTGCTTCAGACGCAGCAAGCGATCCCCCTTGGACTGCCCATGAGCGGGGTGATCGAATGCGTCCCAAAACGCAGACGAAAAGCGCTCGTAAGTACTCACGGTTTCGCCACCACTTGCCCATACAGCCGTTCCCCACTCAGCCGCGCGACCGGTGAGCCTGCCGATCACCGCTTTGATTTTCTCCAACTCCGTCAACCAAGGATATTGTCCAAAGTACATGTCAATTGTGACCCAAAATGCCGCACATGATCCAGGATCGCCCGCGTAGCGTTCAGGAAGAGTGATGTGGCTTACCGGCGGGGCTGGTGGCTGAGCGAACGGCGGGGGAGAAAAAGTCTGGGTGGCTGCCCGGGGTCCTCTGTCCGAGATGGTCAACCGCTCCAGCTGTTGTTGGATGTCCTCCAACCTGGACGACACTTGCACGAGGATCCCCTCGCTGTCTCTGAGCCGCTGACGAACCTCCAGGTCCGCCGAGTCTCCAGAAAAAATCCCACCCGCTGCGCCTTGCTGCTCGTAGGTCCGTTCATCTGTCATCGTCACACACAGGAAGCAAGGCACACACACGCAGCTCCAACTAGGACACGTTTTAATCAGAACTCGAAACAAAACAAAAGCCGTATCTCACGATGCAAACAGTCAGGGAGGACGGTGAACGGACAATGCTGGGACGGACTGGCAGGCTATTAGTACGTGGTTATCCAGGTGCTGGTGATCAGTGGTTGTTAACTAAGGGTGAGTGTGAAAGCCTGGTCAGTATTCTGGGGACGGGGACCTCTCCCCTGGCCGGGGTACAGTGGTTGGCATGACAAGTACAGTCATTTTCTGTGTTGGTTGGTTACAGTGATCTACGTCTGAACCTGAAGTAGAACAAAGCGTCTCACTTTGAAGCAGTGAAGAAACAGGAGCAGATGATTCCAGATGATCAGGTGATTCGTTTACTGCTGATGCTGAACGCTGAGTGGAACCCCTTTATCTAGAGCCTTGTGTCTTTAGACACTATTCAGTTTTCGTTTGCACCAACAAGGTGATCCCGTTGGTGGACAACCAGCTTGTTGTTCACAAATAATGAGAAATGAGGGTTGGATTTCAAAATGAAAACGAGTGAAGTGACTGCTTGTGAACGATAGAGGCCTGTGAACACACCAGCAGATGTGAAGCTGGTGGAAACTTTTGAACGGAAGTTTTTTGGGGAGTTTTTTGTGTTTTATCCTCTGTGAATGTGTGTACACACAGGGGCCGTGGTGTAGATGATGTGATAGGGAGTGATGGTGATTAATTAGGAGTGTGTGCCCGCTGACTGCGGGTCATCTGCTGTGACTGTGTCTGCCTTTAATGAAGTGAAGACTCATCTGACCCAAGACGAAACTAATCTCACAGCCACATCATCAGTGATATTTAACTCATTTAACGCATCGCTCCTCCTCAGAGCGCCACTCGCTCGTTCGCATTGTTTCTTTGCGATCCGTCAGGACCTCTGCGTGTGCATTTTGCTGAAAGTTTTCACTGATTTTTGATTTTTGAGAAATTGTTGAGAAATAAACTCTCCTAAAAGCTGAAAAATGCAACTCTGAGACATTATTATTTTTAGTAACGTTTCTACTAAGGTAGTTGTGGGTTTGAATGCCAGCAGGTTGCCCTAAGGTACTCTTAAGCAAGGTACCGTCCCCATCACTGCTCCCTGGGTGCTGGATATGGCTGCCTCCTGCTGGACAGTGTGTGGGTTAACACAGATGATGCATCTGGTTGTGGTTCACTGTGTGTTCACTATGACTGATAGTCACTTTCACTTTCACTAAGCTCTGATAATGTGATTATATTTGAAAACACTACTGTTTTGCGACTTTGTTGGTATTATTGTCAGGAAACAATGACAAAAAACAACAAGAGCCACGGAAAAGACAAAACAAAACAAAACAAGGAAAGACATGGCAGTCAGGACAAAGGCATGTACAAGGCAAACCCATATCAAGACAAAGACAAAGCCAGCAAGGACAGAGACAAACACAGAGGTACAAAAAACAAGACTAAACACACCTGGGGCAAAGGGCAGGGACATGGACACAAATCAGGTGTGCAAGGACAGGAGTAAGGAGCGTGGACAAAGTGAAAGTGACTATTTGTCATCCTGAACACAGCACACAGTGATGAACCACAATGAAATGCACATTCTGTATGTAACATGCACACACGCCGTCCAGCAGGGTGCAGACATATCCAGTGCTTGGGGACCAGTGATGGGGACGGTACCTTGATCAAGGATACCTCAGGGGTTAAAGTCTTAAAATGTCCAGATCACTCTTCAGGAACTAACTGGAGGCTTTATATATTAATCCAGCATAATTTGGAAGAAATTAAAACAACCTGTTCTGATTTGGTGGTCCAGTGGTAGGACACTTGCCTATGGACCACGAAGTTGCAGGTTCCTACCACCGATGGGTTCCTGAGCAAAACCCTCATCCCCAAGTTGCTCCAGGGAGACTGTCCCTGCAATCAGGAACTGTAAATCAGATAAGAATGTCTGCTAAAAGCTCTAAATGATTTACAGTGGGGAAAAGGTGTATCTAGGCCCTCTGGGGGTTCTAGAAACATCACTGACTGTAGATCTATTGTGTAGTTCTAGACACATCGCTGATTGGAAACCAGGACATCTGATCCCCCCCCAAGAAAAATACCAAAACAAACCCCGTATGACCTCTAAATGAAGGGAGATTTCAAAATATTCCCAAATTAAGGTTAGGGTTATGTTAGGTCAACTCACACAGATACCTATAAGCAAGTGTGAAATGCTAATAGAGCCCCGCCCCCTTATGACGGCCCATTCACTGAGGAATCAGGCTTGATTGACTCGAAATGATCACCCCTCATTAAACGGACGGCGTTTCATGGACTTGTGGACTGAAAACAGCCCGTGTGATGATTACGGCGCTGATTGCGGTGTCACCTGTAACGCACCTTATAGCTGCCCGGATGGCAGATGTGTGAGACGATTAATTATAACGTAATTCCATTTCCCCAGTGTGCGTCGAAATATGTCCACCAGAGCCATTGATTTTGTGACAGTGTGTGTGACGCTGCCTGGAGTGCTATTATATCAGCTACTGCAGACCACTTACACACACTCATTAATGAAATGGGCCTCTTGGCAAGCTTGGCCATTTTAACTGCCAGCTGGAGCCCCCATTCAGCCTCCGGGACGAGCGGCCAGGTTCATAAAAGAAGCAGTGGGCCAATTCGAGTCAAACTGCCTGCTCGGGGCATGTTGCATTAAGGGATATGTAGTCTTACGTGGTATTGTAGCCTAATGCAAAGGAACGTTCTAAAAGAGTTTGAGATGTAGATCAAATGTGACGAGTCAGGCCATAATTAACAGTCGGAGAAATAAATGAAGACACCTCCAGAATAACACGAAAGTGAAAGCGAAAGTGACAACCCTCATCATTGCTAGGTCACAGCACAGCACACAGCGAACCACAATGAAATTGGTTGGACCTCTGCATGTATCCCATAATATTATTTCTCTATTTAGTGCCTTCGTTCAATTTTAGTACCGTTTTAGCTGGATGTTAATTTTTTAACTGAATGTTGGCAGCATGACTGGTGAAGGTAGAGAATGAGCTGATATGATGGAGAGAAGGAAGGTTGATGTTCTGAGTGTGTGCGACTAGATGGAAGGGTAGTGAGACCAGGTGTGTTGGAGGAGGGTTTAAAGGAGGCTTTGTCTCCATTCAAACCAAACAAAGAATGAAGTGCTTTCACAAAATCCAGAGTTTAATCCAGACATGATTCTAGTGAATGAAATATTAAGCCTATCCTAGTGCTTAGAAAGCAACAAGCCAAACAAAGGTTGCCTGTTCCTCATGAATCCCCCGTAATATTTACCTGATATCTACATTAATGTCAATTATATTTAAGCAAAAACTGATCAGTACACATGGATTAATAACACTTCTTCTTTGCTGAGTTCATTCGTGGAACCAGACACCTGTTGTGACCACAGGTTGGATGAAGAGCCTTTACAGACACTAATAGACTTGACTGAGTGGCCTTGGTCTAAAACTGCACTTCAGACTAACGGTTTAATCAACAGTTATTAACCTTTAAAATTCCCCTCCTTAATCAGCCAGGTCTGAGGTTAGTTTTTGTTAGTTTTTGCAAAGAAGGAAATCTTATACCAATTTGCAAGGTGCTACCTGCTTCCATCATTCCTCTTCATTTATTTTTTAATCATCTTTAATAGACTTATTTTGTTTTTATGGTCCTATTTTCACACTTTTCTCCAAAAACATGGACTAACAGTCACTTGGAGGCTGGATTTTGACCAGTTTGATATTTGAGAGCGCAGCAGTGGCACAGTGAGTGTTGTCTCACAGTGAGAAGGTCCTGGGTTTGACTCCCAGGCGTCCTGGTCCAGGTCTGTATGTTTCCTCCAGGAGCTCTGGTTTCCTCCCACCATCCAAAGACCTGCATGGCAGGTGGACTGGAGATGAGGAATTGTCCCCCAGGTGTGAGTGTGTGTTTGTGTGTTTACCCTGCGATGGACTGTCCCTGCCTCTCACCCTGTGTGAGCGAAGATAGACTCCAGCAACCATAATTAGGACGAGTGGCTTAGAAAATGAGTGAGTGAGCGATATTTTGCTTCCAAAGAGCCAGACGTGCTTGTATTTTTAATGAAGAATAAGCTGTGATTAACGAGAACATTTATTACACCGTTTGGAAACAAAGCTGCAGAAAGTGTTTTGTCATGGATGTGATGTCACAACAATGACCTGATTTACAGCCGTATTGTGGAACCCAGACTGCTTCTGTAACGAGGCAGCCAATCAGAATTTGACGTGCTGCATATTATGCGCCCTACAGGAAAATCCACACAGTGAACTACGTCTGAAGTTTCAAGCAGAACAAAGTGTCTAACTTAAGACACGAAGCAGTAAAGAAACAGGTGCAGATGATTCCAGATGATCAGGTGATCAGTTTATCGCTGATGCTGAACACTGAGTGGGTGGAACCCCTTTATCTAGAACCTTGTATCTTGAGGCACTTTGCAGCCTGGAGCTCTTTGCATCCATTTTAATAGAATCCACTCAAAATGTCCAAGATTTTGCACAGAGCTGAATGTTTACATCAGACTTCAGAGAGATGCAAAGATATCTGGCTCCTCCATGATCGATAGGGCTTCATTAGAGAGAACATGATTTGTATTAGAAACCCTTTTGCAGTAGCACGGCGTGCAGAACCTGACTGCAGCGTTTTGGACTCTGATCCCGGAATAAAAGCTGAACCAACACTTTGCTTCCATTTTGCTTTAGATTCCAAACATCAAAGGTTCAGGTCGTGCTGTTTCTGCTGGAAACATTAATACGTTTTACTGAGTGTGAAGTTGCTTTTCATCTCAAAGCCTGTTTTATTTTTAAGTCAGCGACTTAACCCTGGGTCAACCCTGGGTCAGCAAAGTTGGATGAGCCCATATAAGGACATCCCGGGGCTTTGGGAAGAGTTTTTGGTGGAGTGATCACTTCATCCTCTCTGATGTTGTGGATGCTGAATGCAATCAAATCCCCACAGCAGTGTTCCAAGATGACTACTTCACGCCAACCAGGGTCATTTCCTGTTTGGTGGTTAATATATCATTAAATATCTAAATGTTTTGTCTTTGAAATAAAAAGGCTTTCATTCGACACTAATTAACAGACAACATGTTAAAGACGTTCGGTTAAAAATTATGCTCTATATTTGTGGGCGGAGCCACATGCCTGTAGACTGCGTGGCTACAGATCATCATCTATGATCACCTGGTCGTACGATTCCTGCGTCCCGTAACCCATGATTCCAACCCTGGGTTCCCTCCTGCCTTTGGTACTGGTGACCTGTCCAAGGTGTGTTCCGGCCTTTTGCTCTGGGACAGTTGGGACAGACCCCCAGCTTGTGATCCTAATCAGGACAAGTGGCTCAGAAAATGAGTGTTCTACATTCAGGCTATGTTCTGCAAAGTCGTAGCCTCAGGTCGCCGCAAGATGCTGCCTCGACCGTAGACGCCCTGGTCCCCATATGAACTGTGGTGTTGGCCAACCAATCAGTACGTCCCACTCCTCTCCCTCGTCCTGCCGTCTTCAACCGGGCTGTAATTGGCGAGTGACTGAAGGGTAAATTGGGGGTTGAGGCGGTGGGAACCTTGCAGGGGAAATGGCCTGTGAGGAAATGTGTAGACGGGCTGTTATTGGGTCTGTCAGAGGCACACACTCCACTGATGTCTGCTTACTGCTCACTCCACTGAGCACCTCAGTGCACACCTGAATACACTCTTATTTGGAGTGACGGAGTGTGTGCAAGTTTTCCAGTGAACTAGCTTGTTGTTGCCCCGTGTACAGTTTCATGCTCTATATAGTAAAAACACAATAAAGCTTTGATTCTGATCTATGTTCTTAACAAAAATAGCATAAAAATGTATAGACCCAAAACTATTTTTAAATCTGAGGTATTTTAGACCCCCACTTGGGTGTGTGTGTGTATGTGTGTGTGTGTACTGGAAGACACTTCCAGGGTGTGTATTTCCTGTTAGTTTTCATCTCCTTTTCATCTTTTGATGAAAACTGTCAATTCCTCTCTCATTTTGCCGGTTGGGGTTGGATTGTCTGAGACGACTTTATTTTCATAACAACGGCTCCTCCTTCCAGCCCGTCCTGCGTGTCCTCATCCTGAGCCGTAAATATCTGCGCTGTCAAAGCGCTTTAAAGATCCGCAACATCATCTGGGTGATGAAACGCTGGATTCAAAACAATACTTCTCCTTCTGTACAGCTTCAGTGTTAACAGGTTACTGTCAGTTCTAGATACATCACTGACTGTAGTGCTGTAGTGTGAGCAGGTTTTAGTCTGCTCTAGATACATCACTGACTGTAGATCTGCAGTGTGAGCAGGTTTCAATCTGTTCTAGATACATAACTTGACCGTAGAGCACATTTGTGAGCAGCTTTCAGTCTGCTCTAGATACATCACTGACTGTAGAGCTGTAGTGTGAGCAGGCTTTGGTCTGTTCTAGATTCATTTCTAACTGTTGAACTGTAATGTGAGCAGGTTTCAGTCTGTTCTAGATATTTCACTGACTGTGGATATGTAGTGTAAGCAGGTTTCGGTCTGTTCTAGATACACCATTCACTGTAGATATGTAGTTTAAGCAGGTTTTGGTCTGTTCTAGATATTTCACTGACTGTGGATATGTAGTGTAAGCAGGTTTCGGTCTGTTCTAGATACATCACTGACTGTAGTGCTGTAGTATGAGCTGGCTTTGGTCTGTGCTAGATTCATTTCTAACTGTTGAACTGTTTTGTGAGCAGGTTTCGGTCTGTTCTAGAAATTTCACTGACTGTGGATATGTAGTGTAAGCAGGTTGCGGTCTGTTCTAGATACATCAATGACTGTAGAGCTGTAGTGTGAGCAGGTTTCAGTCTATTCTAGATACATCACTGACTGTAGAACACATTTGTGAGCAGGTTTCAGTCTGCTCTAGATACGTCACTGACTGTAGATCTGCAGTGTGAGCAGGTTTCAATCTGTTCTAGATACATGACTGTAGAGCACATTTGTGAACAGGTTTTAGTCTGCTCTAGATACATCACTGACTGTAATGTTGTAGTGTGAGCAGGCTTTGGTCTGTTCTAGATTCATTTCTAACTGTTGAACTGTGGTGTAAGCAGGTTTCAGTCTGTTCTAGATATGTCATTCACTGTAGATATATAGTGTAAGCAGGTTTTGGTCCATTCTAGATACGTCAATGACTGTAGAGCTGTTGTGTAAGCAGGTTTTGGTCTGTTCTAGATACGTCAATAACTTTAGAGCTGTAGTGTGAGCAGGCTTTGCTATGTTCTAGATACATCACTAAGTGGTGAGAGTCAGATTGTGAGGTGTCCTGGCATCTTGGTGTCTAAAGGACAGATTGGGAGTGTCCCTCAAGTACCAGACTGGACAACCGGGTGAAGGAACTGGGAAAGAACTGACCGGGACAATAACGGAACCTCGAGAAAGTTTCCCAAAAACTTCCGTCTACTCTGTGAATATTTCAATATCTGGACAACTTTCTCTTGAATGGTGAATCCTACAACCCTGGAGAACCTACAACCTACAACCTCTGTACCAGCATATGACCTGTGTGTGTGTGTGTGTGTGTGTGTGTGTGTGTGTGTGTGTGTGTGTGTGTGTGTGTCTTCGTCTGACGTGTGTTTTGGTTAATGTATTCCAGCAAACACTACCACTCCGTACGTCATCGCTTTGAAGTCACTTGAGTGCGCTTTTCCTCTTTCATTCTCTCTTTTTGTTCTTTTTTTTCATTTTTTTGAAGTACTTTTGTCTCCGTCTGTTTGAAAAGACAAAGAATCTTTGTTTTCAAGGCTGGTTAAATCAATAAGACGTCGTCTGTCTGGTTTGATTTATTCAAAAATCAGATTGACTGACTGCTATAATGGGTCTGCGTTCTTTTTTTTTTGTTATTTTTTATATTTGGCTCGGCGAAATGGAAGAGAAAACAAGGTGAGGTTTGTGGAGGATTAAAAGCAAATATTAGCATAAAATCACCATTTCAAATCAGCGGCAGCTGAAGAAATTGCTCCTGAGGTGAAAGCATATAATTTCCTACTCATTTTTTTGGGCTATTTATGTATTAAGATGATCAGAATTACGTAAACGTCGGTGAGCTTTCGAAAACTAAACGAACTAAAAGCATTTTGAGCTACAGGCATGCGAAGGTGTTCAATAAATAAACAACAACGACAATAATATCAACAAAAACAACAACAACAACAATAATAATCATCATCAATCCTTACAAAAGGCTTTTTTCAGTTCAATGAGGGACATGATGGAATCTGGAGAAGATTTTGGACTAAAACTAAACCTGTTCATGATGGAGGAACGTTTTGAGGTGAAATAGTTCCCCTTTTCATACTCTTGTTCAGGCATGGAGAAGGCCTCCTAAATCACCAGATCTTAATCTGATTAAGCCCCTGTGGAAAGTGCTGGACAAACCAGTTCAGTCCAGAAGATCCAGCTGCACCATTCCCTGATTGCTGACAGTTTTTCTGAAACAGTTTACATGATGAAGGAATGAAAACGGTTGCCTTGACAGGCTACACATGGATGTCTGTGTAGATCTTCTCCAGATAGGACTCTGTAGTTTCCGGGTCATAGTCCTGCGCTCCAGCTGATGGTGAACTGCTTCGCCACCAAGTACGATCCACTGGTGGCGTTAATGACCAGCTCCTAAACAGCCCAACGAGGAGAAGGTCACGATTATCGGCCTTTTACACCAGATTTTACAGAATATCCAACAAAATATTAAGATTCTGGGATCAGTGTGCTGTAGCATAGTGTTGATAAGAGTAGATAAAACCTACAGAAGCCTGTTAGGACCATTTATCAATGTGTATTCCGCTTTCTTGGTCAGAAAGGCTCCAGAAGGTCTACACTGAAGACTTGCTGAAGTAAACCTTCATCCATGTTTATGAAGCTGGATCCTAATTGGCTGTTTGTTCTGGGAGAAATGGGGCACATTTGTACACTTTCCTAACCCAGTATTTTAAAATAAAACCATAAAATGGAAAGTCAGCCAACCTTAAAAACCAGGAGGCTACCCTGAGATACCCTTGAGCAAGGTACCGTCCCCGTCACTGCTTCCCGAGCACTTTCAATAGCTGCCCCCTGCTGGGCGGTGTGCGTGGGTTAAAAGCGGAGGTGTCATTTCTTTGTGGTTCACTGTGTGTTCACAATGGCAACGATAGTCACTTTCACTTTCAGGTGTAAAAAGCTCTATATTAAATGGCCTACGTCACATGTTCTTTTCTAAATTTGTGACGTCTGGCTCCAAAATCAAAAAAGATTTGAAGCAAACGGGTAAAGATAAAAAGGAGGATTTCTTCGAGCCATATTATTTCAAAATGATCAAATAAATCGTGACGCATTTTTGGCTTTTTTCTTCAAAAGCCTCATCTTTGTCAACTGTCAGCCAAAAAAATATATGATATTTTAAGTGTAAATTATTATACGTGTTATTTCTGTGTGGCGGTGACGGTGTGGGAGCTCGTAAAGTCGCAGTTCTGAAGAGCAGCTAAAGAAAAGCGTCCAGTTTGATCTGCATTCAGCGGTTAAACTGAAAATAGTGCAGCTGAAATGAAAGTAAAAGCGCTGCCTGGACTCCAAATGTGTTAAAGTTTTAAAAATGATCTCCTTTATCTGGTCGGACCCCTGGGTTGTAGCTCTGGGACTCCTTTTTCGAGACCCAAGACCCCAAATTTCAGAGCGACTGGGTGTAATTTCAGTGCTGTTAAAGAAGAGATAAGGAGGCTTTAGTGCGGGTGTGTGTGTGTGTGTGTGTGTGTGTGTGTGTGTGTGAGAGAGAGTGTGTTAGTGTGTCTGTGTATGTCAGTGCGAGATGCCACCTTTGGCTCCCTTTAAGCAATGGAGAAGCAAACACACTCACACACACGCACACCTCACACACACACACACACACTCACACACACACACACACACACACACACACACACACACACACTCACACACACACAGACAGATGGAGCTGCCTGGCCCTTTCAAACTTAGTATGCAGTTGGGAAATGCTAAGAAAGATAAATGGCTCTGCGCGAGCTGGAACACTAGTTATTCAGATCCAGACACAGCGCCTCTTTCTCTCTCTCTCTCTCTCTCTCTCTCTCTCTCTCTCTCTCTCTCTCTCTCTCACACTTTCTCCGGTTGGATCTCTCGCCCAGCTGTATGTGTAAACCCTGGCCTCTAAAGCTGGTATTAATAGAATCTGCCTTGTTGGTCCATTCGAAGGCGACTTTGCGAGGGCAGCTTTTCAAAAGAGTCGATGGAAAAGACGGCGATATCATTGGCCTCCACCTTTGTCACGGATAATCCATTTCTCCACCCTTGTGGAAGAACTGCCTCCGGCCTCCGAAACAACCCCCGACGCACCACTCTTACAGAGCGCTCTGACAGCAGCCTGATATTTTTGGCATGGCTGTCAAGTGCGTGAATAAATGGCTGCGACGAATGAAGCGTATTTTTTTGAAGCCGCCCTTTACTTTGACCAAAACAGCAGAACGAAATGAATCTTTAATTAAATGTATCGTTATAATCACCCTATTACACTGTAGCCATGGTGATCGGCTTTATTGGTCCTGATGGACAATTAATTTATTAATAAGCATCCGTTCCTGCATTTCAGGCCTGCAACACATTCCAAAAGTGAAGTTGAAAGTGACCACCCTCGTCTTTGTGAAACGCAGCACAGCACGACACATGAAATTCAACCTTCACCCACACGTGCAGCAGGGGGCAGCTATTGAAAGCCCCCAGGGAGCAGTGATGGGAACGGTAGCGCAGGGCAACCTACTGGTGAGGGAATCGAACCCACAATATTCTGATCCGGGGCGACTCCCTCACCACCAGGCCACCGCTGCCCTAGATCTCTGCATTTAACCCACGCGCAAACCGTGCAGCAGGGGGCAGCTATGAAAGCGCCCGGGGAGCAGTGACGGGGACAGTACTTAAGGGTTCCTCAGGGCAACCTACTGGTGAGGGGTTTCAACCCACAATCTTCAGATGCTGTGACCGACGCCCTAAACACTAGGCCGCCGCCCCTAAAGCAGCTGTGTCTCACCTCCGTGATCAGATCGTGGTGGAAGTCAAGCGGTCCTGTAGCTCCAGAGTAGTCAATGGTGACCTTAGTGATGGGGACACTTCCAGCTCCCCAGACGTTCACCAGACCCAGAGTCAGCTGGTCGGCGTTGGCCAGGCCGTCGTTCACGATGGAGTTCCTCAGGGTGTTCTAGAACAAGCACACCGAAAGCAAATTAGTGACGCTATTGGCACAAAACACCCCCTGTTCACTGAAACTCCACCTACATCACCCCTGAGGGCCACTTTATTAGAAACACCCCTTGTGGTTTTTTGTACTGGCCACTTTACTAGAAACACCACATTGTTTTCCTCCTCAGTGGTCACTTTATTAGAAACACCAGCTTGCGGCCACTTTATTAGGAACACCAGCCTGTGGCCACTTTATTAGAAACACCAGCTTGTGCTTTCACTCAGTGGCCACTTTATTAGGAACACCAGCTGTGGCCACTTTATCAGGAACACCAGCTTGTCTTTCATTATGTGGCCACTTTATTAGAAACACCAGCTGTTGCCACATTATTAGAAACACCAGCTTGTGTTTTCATTCTGTGGCCACTTTATAAGAAACACCAGTTTTGGCCACTTTATTAGGAACACCAGCTTGCGGCCACTTTATTAGAAACACCAGCTTGTGTTTTCATTCTGTGGCCACTTTATAAGAAACACCAGTTTTGGCCACTTTATTAGGAACACCAGCTTGTGTTTTCATTCTGTGGCCACTTTATAAGAAACACCAGTTTTGGCCACTTTATTAGGAACACCAGCTTGCGGCCACTTTATTTGAAACACCAGCTTGTGCTTTCACTCAGTGGCCACTTTATTAGGAACGTCTGTGCAGTGACGGTAAAGTGTTTGTTCTTGTATTATTTTCTAATCGACTGAAGTTGAAAGTGAAAAAAGTGAAAGTGACTACCCTTGTCATTGCGAGGTCACGGCACAGCACACATGAACCACAACGAAATTGGACCTCTGCATTTTACCCATGCACACTCAAACCCGTGCAGCAGTGGGCAGTTATTGAAAGCGCCCGGGGAGCAGTGATGGGGACGGTACCTTGCTCAAGGGTACCTCAGGGCAACCTATTGGGAAGGGGTTTGAACCCCCAATCCTCCGATCATGCGGCTAACGCCCTAACCGCTAGGCCACCACTGCCAGTTAAGTTAAGACCGTTTCACAGACACATGAACAGCACTTTAGCCCAGAAGGCGGCTCCCCAGCAAAACATAAAGCAACGAGGGGCTCGAGACTCTTGCACAGAACTATAGTTTGGTAGGTGCTACTTTATTTCCTTTGCAATAAAAAAAAACATACTGTTCTGCAGGAAAATCAGATCCACTTTCTCAGTGCTTTGATAAGAAAGTTGGCTCCCAGAAGCCGCCGTCTATTTGGACAGAATGTGTGTGCAGAGTAAACAGAGAGTATAAAGATTAGATTTTTTCAGATCTATTTAATCGCAGAAGGGACAGACTTTATTTGACCTGGTTGTACAAGTAGCCGGAGATTATGTGGGGCATTTTTCAGCCCCTCGCAGTTCGATTAATCTTTCTGCATCTGACCTCAAATCTGTGGAACGTTCTGGCCGAGCCGGACGGGGCTGGCCGGCTTTAAACCGCGCAGCCGCTCGGCACGAAGGGTTTTTTGGAGCAGGCTGCGTTTCAGACACAGATGTTTGGCAGGGCGGCCTGCTCCGAACTCCCCGCCGGCTTTAATAACGACTGGAACACATGCGACTCTCCCAGTTGTTCAGAGAGACGCCTGAAAAAAGCTCAGAATTAAGCTGAGCCAGTATCAGCCTACCTTAAAAATGGAGAATCGTGCCAGGAGGTACGTCCCGTTCTTATCCGTGTCTGGACAGAGTGGTCAACCAAAGGGACAAGGAGAGAAAAACAAAGAGGATTAGTCTGCAGGAATCCCTTCCATTTAACCCAGAACCCGTTTACACCTGCTCATCATCACCTGAACTGTATCTGGATTATATCCCGAATTGGTTTGTTGTGTTTAAACTGAAAGTGAAAGTGACTTCTCCCCATTATAATCACAGCACACAGTGATCTGAAGGGGTTGCCATAGCAATGTGAAGAGAGGCGAATGCTTTGGCCCTGCTTTAACGTTTCTCAGTGCTCCTGAAATGGCTTGATCAGATTTAAATCTGCTTTCAAGTGGAGCGTTTACACCTGCGTGTTTAATGCGGATCAGGTAAACCAGGTCTAATCCTGATTCTCAGGATGCATGAGGTGTAAAGGGGGTCTGATATTAGAGATATGAAGCTGGAAGGTTTTGTAAACAGATGATTGTCGAGGCGACAAAGTTGAATGATTTGGTTTCTTTCTTGGAAAGTTTGTGTGTGAATGGGTTCGTTTCGCTCAGTTTCTATGGTTGCTATGATATTTTGTCTGTTTTTAAACTAAAACAGCAAAAAAAAAACCTTCAAAAAGGGGTGTTTTTCTAACAAGATCAAAGAACCGCAGTTGGAAAATGTGTAAATGTGTATAAATGAACTATGTCTCACTCCAGTTTATTGACTCTTTCAGATTTAAACAACATTTATGTTCCGTTAAAAATAATATATTATTATAATAATATAATAATAAAATTTAATAATATAAATAAAAACATAAATATATTATTGTGCTCAGAGGAGTTTAACAGTTCAGAGTGACGGCGAGTGTGGAAGAGAGGAGAAGAAGAGAGTGCAAGAAGGTTGGAATGGGTGGAAGGGTGAGGAGTGCCTGGAGTGATCTGTGACAGACGGGTACCAGCTAGAGGGAAAGGAAAGGTTTACAGGATCTGAGACCAGCTAGTGAGACCAGAAAAGACAGGAGGCGGAGCTGGAGGTGTCAGAGTTGAAGATGCTGAGATGTTCGTTGGGTGTGACGAGGATGGACAGGATTAGAAATGAGTATATTAGAGGGACAGATCAGGTTAGACGTCTTGGAGACAAAGTTAGAGAAGCAAGGTTGTGTTGGTTTGGACGTGTCCAGAGGAGAGACGAGGAGTATATCAGGAGGAGGATGTTGAAGATGGAGCTGCCAGGAAAGAGGAGAAGAGGAAGACCAAAGAGGAGGTTAATGGACGTGGTGAGAGAGGACATGCAGGTGGTCGGTTTGAAGCAGGAAGATGCAAAGGACAGGAAGAAATGGAAAACTTTAAAACCCATTTGAATTTAATATTAACATCAAGAGGCAGCTGAAAAAAATGTTTATGTTCTGCATATTGTTGAGAACCCACCGATTCCCTCGCCATCGTCCCAGAACAGAGAACCCTGCGCTGTTCCGTCGTCACCAAGGGCGGCGATCAGTCCCAGAGGATTTTTCCGACTGTAGGGGTGAAGTGAAAGTGAAAGTGACTATCTGTCATTATGAATACACAGTGAACCACACCCAAGTACATCCTCTGTACGGTACCTTGCTCGAGGGTTCCTCAGGGTAACCTACTGGTCTGGAACTCAAACCCGTAACCTTCTGATTTAGAGGCCTGTAGTGTGTGTCTCTGATTTCTGCTTCGTGTCTACCTGTACTGTGTGTTCCTCTTTGGTTTCTGCCTCGTCTTTACCTGTGCTGTGTGTTCCTCTCTGGTTTCTGCCTCGTCTTTACCTGTGCTGTGTGTTCCTCTCTGGTTTCTGCCTCGTCTTTACCTGTACTGTGTGTTCCTCTCTGGTTGCTGCCAGGGCAGGATGTAGCCTCCTCTCACGTGCAGGTTGATTTTGTCTAACGGAGTGTCCATGGTGACATACTGTCCTCTGACGTCCAGAACTTTGCTCTGAATGAGAGAAACCCGTTGACGTGAGAAAGCGAGCTCTCAGGACCAGCAGTGTGGATCTACAGGTGATTCTCCACTTTAAATATTACATGATGTCACACACGGCTGAGTGAGGACAGTAGAGCAGAAAATGGAGTGATGCTGTTAAACGTACCGTGTGGTAATTGTACCAGCGAGCATTCGGGATATAACCAGTAACCTCAGTCACTCCCTGCAGAGGAACAGGACAGAGAACCATCAGGACAGAGAGCAGGACGTAGCAGAACCCTTAAAGCGAACGTTTTCTCTTTTACTAAAAGACATTTATATGATTCAATTTTGTAACGGCATTAATTAAATGGACTTTAAATGCATATTATTATTGTTATTATTTTATCACCATCATTCTCATCATCATCACCATTATTATTATTATTGTTGCTGTTGTTATGTTATCATCATCATCATCATCATTATTATTATTACATACAGAGCCCTGATCTCCACATCATCCAGTGTGTCTGGATCACATGAAGAGACAGAAGGATGTGAGGAAGCTACATCCACAGAAGATCTGTGCTCAGTTCTCCAAGATGTTTGGAACGACCTACCGGCCGAGTTCCTTCTAAAACCGTGTGCGAGTGTACCTAGAAGAACTGATGCTGATTTGAAGGCGAAGGGTGGTCACACCAAATATTGATCTGATTTAGATTCTCTTTTGTTCATTCACTGCATTTTGTTGATTGATGAAAATAAATGATCAACACTTCCATTTCTGAAAGCGTTCTGTTTACAGCATTTTACACACCTGCCTAAACTTTTGCACAGTGCTGTATATGTATTTTTTTATATATATCTTTTTAAAAAGATAAAAAAAGAATTGTTATTTCTTTTTTTTTTGTTTTTGTTATGCACATTCCTAAAAAATGACTTCAATTTCATCTTAAAATTAGTTTCAAGCCACAAAAACGCTTTTGGTTTCTCCCAGAAGTGTTTTCATTTATTAAGTGTTCAGTTAAAGAGAGTGATGATAAGCAGTGCAGTGTGCGTGTGTGTGTGTGTGTGTGTCTAACCATATCCAGAGCTGGTGTGATGAGCAGGGCCGGACCCCAGAGGAACTGTCTGTGAATGTCCCACGTCACTCTGTCGTTCACAAACCTACAAAATAAAGAAAAAATAAAGTCAAATCCTGACATCAGCTGTCAATCAGAGAAGAGCCGCCCTCTCCAGCATCTGAGGAATATGCAGTGTGTGTGTGTGTGTGTGTGTGTGTGTGGTCAGGATGTGAAATTGAATTAGGGAGAATCTGGTCCAGCCAGCCAGCGAGCAGGAAGGTTACGGTTAGGACAGACGGAGAGTCAACAGAAGCCGAATCGATGGAGATTTAAAGAGGAAAAAATGGAGGAAACACGAGGTACAAAGAATCGAGGCTCGAGCAAGAAGACTCGGTCATGAGAACAAAGTGAGACGATTCATAAAAACACTGAGTGGCCAAAACACGCCGGAGAGCAGAGTTTAAATCGGCTGCTCGGTCTGAGTGACCTCAGTGACCTTTACTCTGATTGTGTAATGATTCATCTTTAATTAGATTCATTAATTGTGATTCGGTTCTTTTTTAAACCCAAATGTTTGGCGAAGGAGTGTCGGACTCACTCGTGCAGCAGCGGTCGGATCACGGTGCTTCCCTCACTGTGGGCCTCGTACATCAGCGTGTACAGGTAGGGGAGGAGCTTGTACCGGATATTTAGGACGTCCCGGGACGCCTCGGCAAAGGTGGAGTTCCACGACACTGGATCTTGTCTCTGTTGAAGATCAGGAAGCACAAAAGGCTCAGTTTGGCTTCGTCATTATTTTACTCAAAACATTTTCCCCAGTTTCCAGCTGCAGCGGTTATTTCTGGGTGACTGAGATTCCCGTTAAAAGTAGGACAATCGTCACTTTGCCAAGAACATGAACATTCATGAGGCCACACGAGTAAACGCTTTTGGCCAAAAAACAAATGTTCATATTTTCAGCATTTCCAGACTGGACAGCTGTGGCCTTGAGTGTGTGTGTGTGTGTGTGTGTGTGTGTGTGTGTGTGTGTGTGTGTGTGTGTAAGAGAGAGAGAGAGAGAGAGTGAGAGAGAAAGAGAAAGAGAGAGACAGACAGAAAGAAAGAGGGAGAAAAAGAGAAAAACAGCAAAAAAAGAGAATGAGAGAGACAGACAAAGTGAGACAGAAAGAGGGAGAGTGAGACAGAGAGAGAGAGTGAGAGAGGGAGAGAAAGAGAAAAAGACAGACAGAGTGAGAAAGTGAAAGTGAGTGAGAGAGCGAGAGAGAGAGAGAGCGAGAGAGAGAGAGAGAGGGAGAGAGAGAGAGAGGGAGAGCGAGAGAGAGAGAGAGAGAGAGAAGGTAATTTTGTTCGGTTCTCCTGCTCTGTGTGTCTGTTTTGGTTCTCCTGCTCTGTGTGTCCGTTTTGGTTCTCCTGCTCTGTGTGTCCGTTTTGGTTCTCCTGCTCTGTGTGTCCGTTTTGGTTCTCCTGCTCTGTGTACCTGTTTTGGTTCTCCTGCTCTGTGTGCCTGTTTTGGTTCTCCTGCTCTGTGTGTCTGTTTGGTTCTCCTGCTCTGTGTGTCTGTTTGGTTCTCCTGCTCTGCGAGGATGGGAGTGGTCGCTGATTCTCATTTTCAATCTGAGGGACACAGTCGAGGGAATCCAGGTTCCCGTAGTAACCAGGAATAACAGACCACCAGCTGTTAACACCTAAACTGTCAGCAGATCAAAGGGATGACGGTGGTTCTAGACGGTGGTCCAGTTCTGTTCTAGAAACAGCTGTAAATAACTGTTTAGGCTCCACTTTCAGCTTGATGTTCCAGAAATGGCTTTTAAATCTGTCTAAAGTGACTCCAGTCATCAGACCTCAAATAGGATTCCTCTAGGGTTCTGTTTCCTTCCTAGAACCTGCAGCACAAAAATAAAATGCTTTTGTTGCTTAGGTCATTAAAGGCCATGATGATGATAAGACTTCAAGTTTGTATTCATGTACAACACTTTGCAAAAGTCTTGAGCCCCTCATCTCTTGTTATTCTCTTTCCAGTCCTTCTAGCAGTTTTAATGTCTTGTTGAGGAGCAGTTATCCAGATCTTCCTGAAGGACAGTGTTGTTGTCTCTCATGTTCAGTTCAGTCTCTGTACCTGAGCAGTTCTCCAGATCTTCCTGAAGGACAGTGTTGTTGTCTCTCATGTTCAGTCCAGTCTCTGTACCTGAGCAGTTTGATAGTTCTGTGTTGGTTAATCCACACAGTGATCTACGTCTGAACCTTCAAGCAGAACAAAGCTTCTAACTTAAGACATGAAGCAGTGTGTAGATGATTCCAGATGATCAGGTGTTTAATTTACTTCTGATGCTGAACGCTGAGTGGAGCCACTTTATCTAGCACCTTGTATCTTTAGGCACTTTGCAGCCTGGAGCACTAAAACATGTTAGTGTGTTTTTAGGATGGAGGGATGGATGGAAGAAAAGGTACATTTTTGCTACAAACACTGTAAATGTTCCCTTGAAGGTGGACATGGTCTCCGTGATCCAGTTTTGTATCTCAAATATGTTCTTTCCAAGAGAAGAATGCTTTTAAGGATGGTTAAATGAATGGATGGACGGACAGACGGACAAACGGACGGATGGGCTGTAAAAAGCTTTGCTGCAGGTATATTTTTGGAACACTGTAAACGTTCCCTCAAAGCTAAAACACACATTTGAACCTTAAACACGTTCGCTCCAGGATTAAAGCGCAGGTTTATATGTTTTCATCACCAAATATTTGAAACTAGATCTCCGGCCTCGCCAAACACGTTCCTGGCGGTTCCTGGCGGGTTTTGAAAGCCTCCCTTAGTTGCGCGAGTTATTTATTATTTTCTGGGCGATCCATATCTCCGCCGATCTGTTGGCCTCCGAGTTTCTCCTCCGCCTCTTCCCAGGGAGAACAGATTTTACGGCAACGTAATGGCTCTCATATTTCCACATTACGGCGGCTGAATGGAGGAGACCTTCCCCCTGTTGAGGGCTAACCGCTTTTCTCAAACAAAAGGCTGAATTATTCCAAATGTACTGGGTCTCTGACTCCATTAGTGCTGAACTTAATGTGTTGGAAGGACACCCACGAGCCTCCAGCAGCCTTTTCTGAAGGCGCCTCATTTTCGCCGGCAACAGCAGGAGAAAAACAGGCCTGTCTGAAGCTGCAGCATCTCTCTCCCGGGCACCGTGTATCGATGGGCAAATTTACACCAGCAAATGACTCTGCTAGACATTAGGAGCCAACGGGGTGATCTCTATCTCTCTCTATCTCTCTCTCTTTCTCTCCACCTCTTTCTCTCTATGGCGTCAAATCTGTGAGTCTTTCTAGGTGCTTAGATCGTCAATAAAGGCAATTTTACCCAAAATTGTGACGTTCCAAAAAATGAAAGACTTCCAAGTCTCTGTCCATATACTGTATGACAAAAGTTGTTGCACACTTTATTTCTTCATATTTACGCCCAAAGTTCCAGACGTTCTGGTATTATAATGTATCACTGAGGAACAGTTCTCCAGATCTTCCTGAAGGACAGTGTTGTTGTCTCTCATGTTCAGTCCAGTCTCTGTACCTGAGCAGTTCTCCAGATCTTCCTGAAGGACAGTGTTGTTGTCTCTCATGTTCAGTCCAGTCTCTGTACCTGAGCAGTTCTCCAGATCTTCCTGAAGGACAGTGTTGTTGTCTCTCATGTTCACTCCAGTCTCTGTACCTGAGCAGTTTGATAGTTCTGTGTTGGTTAATCCACACAGTGATCTACATCTGAACCTTCAAGCAGAACAAAACGTCTAACTTAAGTGAAGTGAAAGTGACTACCCTTGTCACTGTGAAACGCAGCACAGCATAACACAACAAAATTCAATCTCTGATTTTCACCCACACATGCAGCAGCTATTGAAAGCGCCCGGGGAGCAGTGACAGGGACGGTACCTTGCTCAAGGGTACCTCAGGGTGACCTACCAGTGAGGGAATCGAACCTGCAATCTTCCGATCCGGGGCAGCTCCCTCGCCACTAGACCACCGCTGCCCACTTAAGACATGAAGCAGAGAAGAAACAGGTGCAGATGATTCCAGATGATCAAGTGATTCGTTTACTGCTGATACTGCCGAAACTGAACTGTGTGGAACTCCTTTATCTAGAACCTCTGCAAACTCTTGCAAACTCTTGTCATCTTCCCTGTGTACCAAAAATCAGCAGTTTCTGCCTCAGGTCTCCTGACCTGAAAATCTGCATGTTCTCCTATAAACAGGTTTCAACAGTGCAGAATGAACCACTTCTCTGAACATTGTGAATAAATTCCTCTTATCTTTTGTCCCCAGTGTTCTCCACAAGTGCTCACAAGTCACAAGTATTTGATTAGTGAAGTGAAATTAAACTGAAAGTGACTAGTTGCCATTGTGAAACAGAAAATCAGTGCAAAAAACACATGACCTCGCTGTCCCGATACTTTTGGAGTGGTTAGTTTTGGCCTTTCTTTCACCTCCTTATGGTAATCTATACATTAACACATGACCTTGGTGTCCCGGTAATTTTGTGGGGATCTGTTCTGAGCTCTCTATTTCATCTCTTTAAAAACAGGGATAAACCCTCTTCATTGCTCATCATTCTCTCATCCTGATGCACTCCATCTTGAGACGCTGTTGGTCTGAATGACTTTCCATTTTCCTCCTTCTAGTTCACAAATGGCCTCCTAGTGCAGCCACATTAAAGCTAATGATATGTCGGTGGGGTAATTACGCCGAGAGAGGGCGAGAGGAGACAAACAGGGCAGGGAAGGACACTGTGGACGTCACTGAGGGCGTCTCCACATTGATGGGGTGTGTTAGTCTGGGGGTGCAAGGCTAATGACTCTTCAAAACAGGGACACTAAAGGTACGTCCTCTTTGTCCTGCCAAAAACCACAGCGATTATTTGTTTACTACTACTGTCCTATAAGTCCTTAATATTATATAATATTATTATCTAAACTAAATCAAACATTCAGTATCTACTAAACGTTGTTCAGGATCTGTTGCACTGAATGTGTCCATTTTCTACTGTTATTTAATTTGTATCTACTATGAATTATTCACTATCTACTATAAATGATTCGGTTCCTGCTGTGAATGACTCAGTGACCGTTATAAATGAATGAGTACTATAAATGATTCATTGTTTACTTTCAATTTCTCAATTCTTCAATTTTAACTCTAAACTATTCAGTATCATCATCAGGCAGGTGGCCACAGGGAGTCGGCCACAGGATCGGAAGATTGTGGGTTCAAACCCCTCACCAGTAGGTTACCCCGAGGTACCCTTGAGCAAGGTAGCGTCCCCGTCACTGCTCCCTGGGCGCTTTCATAGATGCAGAGATCCAATTTCGTTGTGGTTCACTGTGTGCTGTGCCGTGTGTTCTCACCATGACAAGAATAGTCAGTTTCACTTTCTACTACAACTGTTTCAATATATGATTCAAATGAAATGATTCTACATCTGCAATAAATGATTCAGTATCTGCTGTAAATGATTCAGTTTTTAGTATAAATGATTCAGTATCTGCTGTAAATGATTCAGTATCTACTATAAACCATCCATTATCTTTTATAAATCCTTCAATATTTGTTATAAATAATTCTAAATGTATCTAATATAAATGATCCAGTATTTATTATGATTTAATCATTGTCTATTATAAATAATCTATTATATCTTATAAATTATTCATAATGATTCCTCCCATAAATATTTCAGAATCAAGTATAGGTGATCCAGCATGCATTATAAATGATTCAGTCTTTATTATAAATGATTCAGTATCGCCTATAAATGAACTGTTTTTTATTATAAATGATTCAGTATCTACTATAAATCATTCAGTTTTTATTATAAATGATTCAGTATCTACTGCAAATGAGTCAGTCTTTATTATAAATGATTCAGTATCTACTATAAATGAATCCGTTTTTATTATAAATGATTCAGTATCTACTACAAATTAGTCAGTCTGTATTATAAATGATTCAGTATCTACTACAAATGAGTCAGTCTTTATTATAAATGATTCAGTATCTACTATAAATGAATCAGTTTTTATTATAAATGATTCAGTATCTACTATAAACGAATCCATTTTTATTATAAATGATTCAGTATCTACTAAAAATGATTCAGTCTTTATTAGAAATGATTCAGTATCTACTATAAATGAATCCGTTTTTATTTTAAATGATTCAATATCTACTATAAATAAATCTGTTTTATTATAAATGATTCAGTATCTACTACAAATGAGTCAGTCTTTATTATAAATGATTCAGTATCTACTATAAATGAATCCGTTTTTATTATAAATGATTCAGTATCTACTACAAATGAGTCAGTCTT
>CM029375.1:29137184-29158397 GCA_017165825.1 Hepsetus odoe
CTTCACTATTTTTATAATTCAGAACACCTTTTTAAAATTATGCTTCTGCAAATTAAAGCCATTTAGATATTTCATTTTAAAAGTGGAGTTAAGCTCCCTAAGGGTTCATTTTTTACCGAAAATTCCTGCAAGTGAATTTGATTTGACAAAAATTTGATTTGACAAAATGTTACTACTAAATGGTCCCTAAACCTTTTCCTGTCTCATAGCGTAGCTTTAAATAGTTTACGCAGATTTAAATAATTAATGGTTCTGATAAATTGATTAAAAATGATGACTAATGGTGGAAAACATCAAAGAAATATTACCATCATAACAAAATATATTCTTACATAAATTCATATTTAACTAATGTTTCATAATTGTACAAATAAAACAAATATTTTGTATTCTTTTAATTGAAAACTATTAAAAATCAACTTTATGGTCTTCTGAGTACTTGAATGAAGACTCATTTTTATTAAAACAACAAACCACAGAGAGGTGCACAGTCACCACACTGATCACAAACCACTAACCTCAGCTTTTACATTTATAACTGTGTAAGGAGTAGATTTGTAAACACAGATTAATCAGTATTTCATATAACCCTGATATGAACAGTGAAATAGACTCTAAATTGTTGGTACATTACTAATAGCATCAAATCAAGGAGAAAGAGTTTTACTCTGTATTGAAATGTTCATCTGAAATGTTTTGTGTTAAGTATACAATAAATAATGTATTTTTTGTATAAACAAAAAAGGAAAAGAGTGTACTTTTTAAAATCACCCCTTAAGCAAATGAACAAAGATTCAGGGTCAGTCTTCTGAAGATTTTTTTTTCAAATGTGAAAAAAAAATATGTCTGAAATGGTTGATCTTTGAATTTAATGCTTATAGCCACTATAACTGAATCATGCTTAAATTTTAAAATGGTGTGTTCTCTCTAACTGCACTTCCATCACAAAATTTGGCATTTTATGATTTTCATAAAACACACAGGTGTGGTGAAAAATGATGAAAAGATACCAGGGTAGATGGATATGACTTGATTAATTATCATCTTTATGATCTGCTGTGGTTTTTACGGCTCTGAAGCAAGAAACCCTTGAGAGGAAAACAGCTGCCATGCTGAGCACAAACCACCAAACTGCTGCAGAAAACAGTTGCCTTCAGAGACTGTAACGTCCCCGACTTTCACATGTCAATATGTGTGGAAACTAGAGCTGCAAAGATCAGCGTTTTATACCATTCTAAAGTGTGTTGAAATGATCTAAATTGCTATAAAATAAAGAACATAAATACAAAAACATTCAAATTTATTACTGCAGAGATTACTACAATATTTCCACTTTTCATTTACTGTTCTATACAGTGATGCATGTGCATTTGATGTGCTCCCACAAAAGGACTTTTTTGTATCGGTTTGTACATAACGCATTCATAACACATTCATTACAAAGTAATAATGTTTATTACACATCAATAGAGACAGAAATCTGTAAAACTTGTAATAATCAATAAGGATTATAAAAACAAGGGAAAGGCCTCGTGTTACATACCAGTGAGTTCAGTTTAACACCCTGAAATGAAATGCATAATGAATTAAACGTGTTATTAAAACTGACTTCCTGCTAAAATAAATATTTTTCTATTGAACTTTTACTTAGGCTGGTAATTAACAGTAAAAATCTGTAAAATGGTGCATTTCTGGAGATTCTGAGAGATTTCTTTATTAGTGGTCAAAGAGAACACTGTAATAATACAATTTGACTAAAGATACAAACATTTTTTACAGTGAGAGGAATCACAAGCAAGTAGAATTTTGAAATTAGGCCCCATTTGGATTTTCAGAGCTCTTTCAGATCTCTCAGACATTAAGCATGCTGTACAAGATAATACAGATGCTGTGTAGAAGCTTCAAGATTGCCCATTGGTTACACTAGATAATCAACTCAGACATGTTCTGAGTTCTGAGTGTTCTCTGCAGACTAGTAAACAAAACAGAGGGTCTAGAATGACATTCAAACTCATCAGACACCCATTATAAACAGATCCCAGTAACAGCCACTAATATACTCTATGATGGCACACATGCATTTACACTGTAAATGTCCAATACAGGAACCCTGTGAATGTGACTAAAGCTAACACTGTAAGACTCTGCCTTCTGCTTCTGTAAGGGGCCTCACTGATACAGGGTGGAGCTCTACAATTGATTATACATAATGTTAACATTATAACAAAAATGAGCATGAGATCCAGTAGTAAAGAAGCAGTTCCCAAGAATAGCTCACAAATGAAGAAACAAATGAATCCAGTGATGGAGATGATGATGGTGCAAAAAGGAAATTAAACATGAGCAGAATAGGATGAGTGACATAGTGCATAGTGCATAGTCTCAAACATAGTGCAGCCTCCAGCGCCACCACTTGTTGGAGATCAATTCCAAATATTATTGACCCAGCCCATAAAGATCACAATGCACAACATTCTTTCGTTCTGCAGCTTTTTTGTCACAATGTATGGATTTAGAAGCAGCACCAGCAGGTCATAGAGAAGGAGAGAGATCATGAAGGCTGAGACTCAATGTCCACTCTTATGATAATGATAAAGAACACGCAGAGACCAAACTACAGCCAGCAGACCCACAACCATTTCAGTGATGAGGAAAAGAGACAATCTGATCTTACTAGACAGACAATCCTGCTGAGAATAATATCCATCACACCAATAGAGGGAAAAAAGAACATTTGCCATTCTGTTACTCTCATCCACTATTTGTCCTATGATGAAAAAAGGAAACAAAAATAGCAGATGAAAAAAAGGTGCCAGTGCAGAGTATAAGTACAATAAAAAATAAATAATAATAATAATAATAATAATAATAATAATAAGGTATTGGGCAGTTTGATCTTACCAGGGAGACATTCTTGGTGAACATAAAATCCAGCACAGCAATACTGTGAGAACAGGAGATGTGCCATTCTGTTACTCGCCCCACTAGTTGTTCTCTGTCCTGTGAAAAATGATTTTATAACAATAATCCTATAAACATTACAATGACTGTGTGAGGGATAGATTACTTACTAAAATGATGGATTGGCAGCAGAGATGGGAACGCTCACCACACTAAACACAATCAATCAGCTGAATAAGTAATAAGCACAAATAAGGGGGCATGTGTGCGTGAGTACACCCAAAAAAACAGCCTGTAAAAAATAGAATAACATTAACACTAGATTAACACTGACATAAGGGTCAGATTACTGATGGTAATATTTTATACGGTTTGTGCTATGAATTGTGAAACAAGAAGAGCTGTTAATGTAATCCTAAATTGAAATATGGTCCTAATTAATATTATATCATTTATTTCATTAAATGTCTTGTTTCTACAGAGAATGAGTTCATTTTGTCCTCATTATTATCCATATTTTTAATAATATTCTTCAAGTAAGAAGTCAAGTGAGCACTTACCACACACACACACACACACACACACACACACACACACACACACACATACACACATCCTTATTCTTGCTTTAATTATATATTAATTTATATTTACATACAGACATTTATTCATATTTATATATTTATTTAGTTTAATATTTTTATTTGGTAGCAGCACTTAACATTAGGAAGAAAGTTAAATGACATTTTTAAAATATATTATAAAATAATATATATATTTTAGTTTCACTTAAATAAATACAATGTCAATCAATAACTTATTTAATTTTATTTAATATTATATATAATATATAATTATTTAATAGATTCAATTCCTTTTTGAAGAGAAAAACTGTTGTGGTGTATTCGCAACAACAAAATAGTCAAACTAACAATGCAATGCAAACATGAAGAAAATACACACATACGAACAAGAACATTAATTAACATGGTGCAAATAGATTTTATACCAGTCTTTTTCTGTGTGAATACAGTGTAGATCAGGATTGTTCTTTAACATCACTCTGAAAGACTGAAATTTTGTTGTGAAAGAAGAGAAGCTCATCACACCCTCTCTAACATGAGCAACAGAAACAACAGATAGAATCAAGAAGATGGTTAGAGAAAATCTATCAGCATCAGATGAAACCCTTAGAAAATGCCCCCCCCCCCCCCCCCTTGCCCTGTGTGAGCTGGGATGAGCTCGAGGCGACCCCGCTTGGGACAAGCAGCAGACAATGACTGACTGTTCAGTAACCCATTTAAAAAAAAATTAATGTGTTTGTAACTATAATGGTGAAAGTGTTGTTGGAAATATGTGTTTCAATCAACCAGTACATTAACCAGTGTATTACACGTCACCTGACTCCAGAGTAAAATGATGCAAGGACACCAGGGAAGATGGATATGACTTGATTAATTATCATCTTTATGATCTGCTGTGCTTTTGAACCTTAAAGTCAGTGAAAATAGTTTTTACTGTTCTTAACTGGTGACCACTGAGAGGAAAACAGCTGCCATGCTGAGCACAAACCACCAAACCACTGCAAAAACAGTTGCCTTCAGAGCCTATAACATCTTTAACTTTCACACATGATAATCTGGTTAGCAGAGTTATATAGATCAGTATTTCATCCATAGAATTCAAAGAGAAAACTGTTTCATAAACACACTAAAATGTAATTAATGTTTTGGAGGCCAAAGATATGATACGTTTATTGAATTGTGCAATCTTTCAGCTATTTTCAGAACCAATAAGGAAGGTTTATGTTAATGTAGGTAATAAAATGTGTTGCTTCACTGAACAATGCTGAAAAACTTTTAATGAACAGTTTATTCACAGGCTTCATTCTGTATTTACAGTAAGGGATTGTATGTCTACAGGTTCTTTCTCTCACAACAAATCGAGAGAGAGAGAGAGAGAGAGAGAGAGTGAGAGCAAGAGAGAGAAGAAGTAGACAGCGAGGTTTATCTCTAGCACTCATCTTTCTACAGAAGGGCTTCAGGTAAGAGAAAAGTGGCTCAATTGAGTTTTAAGTGCTTGTATTTATACAGTGATTAAATGTTCCAACTGTTAAAAAGGCATTCCATTCTAACGGCTAATCCTGTTTTAAGAGAGAGTCTGGCTGTTTTTTCTTTCACTGTGTGAGCAATCTTTGCTCTGGCTGTTTCACAAAGTTACGAAGCTCTATGACTATTAATGCTACCGTGTTAACAGCATTTAGACTGATTTGTCAAACTTTTGAGTTACCAACATAAAGAGAGTTGTTTGGCCATGTAGTAGTTGTTTTACAGCAAACCTCAGCATTGTTCATTTATGATATTTATTATTATGGTCCTTCGTCCCATACTGCACACTATATAGTTGACGTCATCCAGTCATATTGTATCCATACCTATCCCATTATCTGCCGCTTGTCCCAAACGGGGTCGCGGGGGAGTGCCGGTGTCCAACCCAGCGCACACAGGGCGAGGACGGGGGACGCACCCTGGACAGGTCGCCAGCCCATCGCAGGGAGGAGCAGGACGGGGACGGCACCTTGCTCAAGGGTACCTCAGGGCAACCTATCAGGAAGGGGTTCGAACCCCCGATCCTCCAATCACAGGGCCAACGCCCTAACCACTAGGCCACCGCTGCCCCTTGTATCCATACCTAAATCCTGAAAAATTAAGCTTAAGCATTAAGCTTCAAGCTCTTCAAGCTCAAGCTTCAAGCATCAAGCTCTCATAACAGGCATCAGTGATGCAGGACTAATACTAATAATGTTCACTTTATACAAATTTGCATTTCTTTCTAATAAGACAATTGATAAGACTATGTGTGTGTAATTACACTGTATACCTATTGGTCTAGTGGTTAGGGAGATGGTTAGGGAGATGGCCCCGGATCGGAAGATTGTGGGTTTGATTCCCTCACCAGTAGGTTGCCTGTGAGGTACCTTGAGCAAAGTTATCTCCCCGTCACTGCTCCCTGGGTGCTTTCAATAGCTGCCCCCTGCTGCATGTGTGTATGGGTGAAGCAGAGGTTGAATTTTGTTGTGTTATGTTGTACTGTGCTGCGTTTCACAGTGATGCGGATAGTCAACTTTACTTTCTCAGTTTCACTTTCACATTGGTTTTTACAAATTACAGAGACTTTCTGTTCTTCATTTAGCTCATCACAGTATAAAACGTGACAGAATATGAATGATTGTATTATGATGTTAAACGTGTTTAATAAAATGTTTAGCATGCCTTAAGCTACAACAGTATGTGAAAGAGCAATGTCATATTTAAAGCTGAACTGTAAGCAAAACATTTCCACAGACTTTGTATTCCTCCGGCATCTGCTAATTCAATGCAATATAAAAGTTCAGGAAAAAATGAAACATTTGTTTGGGCTTCTAATATGTGAAAATACATCAAACTGCTTTCACTCATATTTATTTTGGGTGGATGGATGTTCATTGGTCCAATCAGCTAGGTTTAATGGACCAGGATCACCCTTGGACTCAGTTTCATCTCATGAGACACCAACATAGCAAACAGAGAGCAAAAAGGTGGTTAATGGAATATTCCATAATTAATTAACATAATATTTTAATTATTATTTTATGTCTGGGGGAAAATAACAAGATCTTTAAAATGCTAAAAGGCTAAGTTATTTACTTCTAAATGTAATCAATATTAAGAATTTTAAACAAAGTAACTTTTCAGCACATCTATTACTTAATTCCTTATGAAGATTTCTCATGTTAGAAACAAATTCACTGTTCAAATTGTTCAAAAAACTGTTCGACATTATGTTGAAAAATCACTTATTTAAATCTACAGCATACTTTTATGGTGTACAAAACATTTTTATACAGTGAGAGGAGTCACAAGCAGGTTTTATTTAGGATTTGATAAACAAGCCTCATGAATTTTCAGAGCCCTTTCTGACCTTTCACCTGATCTATGCTTAACATGTTAAGCATAGATCAGGAAGGACCGATAAGTGTAGAGAAAAGCTGTACAAGACAAAATACAGCTTCTGTGTAGAAGCTTCAAGATTGACCTTTAGTAACACTAAATGTTCACCTCAGCCTTGCTGATTTCTGTGTGTTTACTTCAGACATGCACACAGCAGAGGGTCCATAATTGCATTTAAACTAATCAAAGGAACACCCATTATAAACAGATCCCAGTAATGATTTTGAACAAAATACATGATGTCGCACGTGCTGCTAAATGTCACATACAGGATCAATGTGAACATCGACTCTCAGCCTTCATGATCGCTCTGCTTTATTCTGACCTGCTGGTGCTTCTTCTGAATCCATTCACCCAGAATTGCTGCAGAATCATAGATTTTGCTGGGGCAGAAACATGGCATGCCGTGTATTGTCCTCTTTATGGTCCGGATCAATAATCTGTGGACTTCACCTCCAGCAAGTGGTGGCACTGGAGGGTGCTTTATCATTAATGTATCCACTCCACTCATTTTATGTTTTTGTTCCATCTTACTCCATCAGCATTTCCATCAATTTGTTCATTTGTCTCTTCTTCATTGAGCTGTTTTGGGTAACTGTTTTACTCCTCTTTGGTCTGCCAATACTGTTTATAATGATATTGATCTTATGGATAAATGTTTGCAGAGCTCAACTTTGTATCAGTGATGCCCCGTACAGAAACAGGAGGCTGAGTTTAACAGTGTTAGTTTTTGTCACATTCACAGGGATCCTGTATGGGACATTTAGCAGCACATGTGTCATCATGCATTTTGCTCACATTTCTAACTGGGATGTGTTTATAATGGGGGTTTGTCTGATGAGTTTGAATATATTTATAGACCCTCTGTTGTGTGTGCTTATTTGCAGAAAAAGGACAGGAAGGAAAATCCTGTATTTTGATCTGTATTTTGCCTTTTTGCCTTGTCATTTTTTCTCTACACTTCTCTGTCCTTCTTGATCTGTGCTGAGCATGTTCAATGTCAGGTCAGAAAGAGCTCTGAAAATCTGTCCAGTGCAAATTCCCAAGACTTTGTTGATCAAACCCAAAGTATGAGCTGCTTGAAATGTGTTTTGTAAGTTTCGCTCAATGATCAACTCCTTTTCCGAGCTCTGCTTATTCAACCGCTAATCTTTCATCACATTTTCACTGCCAAGAAAAGTTCAGTTTGCTGTTGTATTCATTTTATATCTTATTATCTTTAACTCATAAAACATGAATTGCTTTTTTAATTATATTGTTTTAAAATTAAGTTTAAGTTTAATTTTAAGTTTTTAATTTCAGTTTTTTCTTTTAATTTATGGACTGGTATCTCAGAGGAAGCACTTTTAACATGATTCTGTTATGTGAATAAACACAGTACATTACTGCTGAAAAATAAACATTTTAATTTGAAGTCATTACATATAACAATTTCCAATATATTATTTATATATTAAAATCTAATCACTGCAAATGTTAGAATGCTATGGATCAATAACAGGTTTAATCACAATCCACCAGCTAAGGATCATTTTCAGTATCAGACTGGAATCTGTCCTTAGACATGGTGGATCTGAGCCAAGTTTTTTGGCTTTGAAATATTTCAATTGACACTCACTTTTTGAAAGCTTCTCTTACATTGGCTGTTTATTTGTATGTTTGTTTAAAATGTATGTGTCCTAACCAGCCCATTATGCTTAATGTAAAAGAAGCCCAACCTTGAAAATGGCCAGAGCAGCCTACACTTATATATTTAACATGTTTTATACCTTACACTAGATGTTTCGATGTGCTGGAAGTTTTTTTTATTCAGATAATGATCTTTTTTTACTGAACGATAAGCTGCCTGCACACACACTTCCCTCACAGTGCGGTTGCACGACCACAGAGTCACTCGTTCTCTTTCATGCAGGCACAGAATGCTCTCACTAACTGCACACACTTGGGCAAAAGTTAGTTTTTCAGCTGCTGATGTTTCTATTCAGGGGTATATTTAGCTTTCTAAATAACACAATTTTACTTTGATAAATTTTGGTATTTGTGAAGTCATGAGGTCTTATCTTTGTATTGTAAGGTGTTGCAGGTGTAGGGCTTTATCGTACATTGGTTTGGTGGTTTGTGCTCAGTGGGGTAAATGCTCTCGGTGGTTTGCTCATTCAGAAGATCATAAAGATAATTTTTGATCATGTACATCAAGAAAATGTCATCTAAACTTTATTGCCACATAACAAGACATATTCAAAAAGTGCAGAAAATACTCAGTTAAATTTTTAAGTTGGATTAAAGGAGTAACTGAACTGAAGTGAACCACAATTTCCATTTTCCCATATTTCCAATGATCAATTCAAACTACTAGTTTTATTGTCAAAAATGTCCTTAAGTGCTTAATTTATTCACTAATTAATCTGTTCTGCATAAAACATTTAGAACTGCACAATTGTTAGTACAAAAAAAAACTAATTCATAGGCCTTTTTGAGTCCTTTAATAATTTCCCTAAATGTAAAAGTTAGAGCCAATCAGCCATCACGTTAAACTCACCTCCCTAATATTGTGTAGGTCTCTTCAGTCTGCCCCAACAAGGATTGACCTCTGGAAGACCTCTGAAAGTGCACTGTCCTGTATGTTGTGGGGCTCAGATGTTTGATCAGATTGAGATCTGGGGAATTCAGCAGCAAATCCATAAAATGAACTCTTTGTCGTGTTCTTCAACATGTATTTGGACTCATGACACAACCAAAAGGGGAACATGCAAACTTGACACCGAAAGTACTCAGCCACCCCAGCTGGGAACTGAACCCAGAACCTTTTCTCCTTGCAAAGTGACAGCGCTACCCACTTCATCACCAAGCTCCTGGATATTTTTCATTTCCTGTGAAATTTTGGTTGTTTTGTAAAAGTGGACTGAAGGTGTGGTCATAAACCAAACACAGCGCACACGAGAGCGCAGGACAGAGGTCTAACCTTTAATTTCTGAAGGAGGAGGTGACGTCATGGCAACACCTCATGAATTTTGCGTTTTTTTCTGTGTAAGTTTTCCATTCTTGCTGATAGACAAGATTTTATCTTGTCATCTGCTTGATTGTATCTGCTCTGTTTCGCTTGAGCTTCATCGTGGAAGAGAGATGGTGTGATGATCTTCTCTTTATTCAGAACAACATTTCAGTCTTTCAGAGTGACCCTGTAAAGAGCTGCTGACAGAGGTACCCTCACAGACATTATACTGTCTGATCTACACTGATTCAAACAGAAATATACTGACATGGAAACTGTTTAAACTGTTTTAATAAAAGCTAATGTTTGTGTTTGTATTTTCCTCATAAGCGAGGTGAAATATGCAGCTAGCGATAAAATAAAACCTGTTTTCTTTCTTTTCTTTAAGTTATAGCTAAACCTTTTCTTAAGTCTTGTATTTGTTTGTTTGTCTGTCTGTCTGTCTGTCTGTCTGTCTGTTTGTTTGTTTGTTAGGATTATATTTGTTAGGATTTTTTACTGTACCCACAAGCGGTAAACATATTCCCTCTTCAAAAAGGACCTGAATCACAAAGAAGCAAATTAAATTGGTTAAATAATTAAATTCATAAGATATTTTATTAAGCAAATAAAATACCTAATAGATATGAACTGCTGTGTCTAACTGAGAAAATGCTGATTTGACTGAATAAGTACATAAATAAATGGATGTATGCATAAATGAACAAACAGAGAATGATAAAATGACAGAGTGACAAAATCTAAAAATAATTAGGAAAACTTTTCAGGTGAAAAAAACAATGACTCATTTAAGGTTTATAGTTTTTTTTTATTAATATTATTATATTCAATTGTTTATATTCATTACAATTATTGGATCAGTCTAACCCTGACACACTCCTCTTAATATTTAATATATTATTTTATAACACCTTCTTTCACCTTCTATTTTTATCACAGACTGAGAACATCCAGCTGGACGAAGGAGAGAATGGCACATCTCTTGTTCTCCAGCTCTTGGTGTGCTGAAGTTAATTCTCAGCAAGAGTGTCTCCCTGGTAAGATCAGATTGTCCATCTTCCTCATCACTGGAGTGTGTGTTGGTCTTCCAGCACAGTTTTGGGGACTACATGTTCTTTTTCAACATTATAAGACTGGATGCCAAATCTCAGACCTAGTTTTCATGCTCCTTCTCTCTGATCTGCTCGTGTTGCTTCTGAATCCATATATAGCGACAGTTTTGCTGCTGGATAAAAACTGCTGGAAAGATGAAACCTGTTGGATGTTGTCCTCTTTATGGACTGGCTCACTAATTTATAGACTTCACCTCCAACATGTGGTGGCACTTGAAGAGGCTCTCTCTTTGAGAATTCAATCCTACTTTACCGATATTTTCTTAGTAATAAAACTTTGCAGCTGAAGTATATCTAACAAGTCACCCTTTGTGCCATAATTAATGTAAAATACTTTTGTAAATGAAGATATTAGTCCTGCATCACAGATGCTGATTATCCAAACAATACTCAGTTTTAGCTTTCAGGATTATAATCAGGACAGAATGTCTGGATGTGGTGAACAATCTAGTGTGTAGTGTTGGAATAAACGCTAAAATAAATATATAAAATCTTAAAAAGAAACATCACTTTATAACTTTTTTCACTTTTCTTAACAATAACAGGTTTACTGATACACAACAAACACAGAAACACATCTAATGGTTAAAAGAATCAAAGTTTATAAATCAACTAAAATGTCTTTAATAAAGTCGCATTTATACTCATAGAGCATCACAACGTTTATAGCATTTATAATAATAACAACAAGCAGAAGATTGTTTAAACTCAGTTTCCATTTCAATCACTTTTATTCTTCAAACCCCAAAAACTGATGAGAAACTGGTCTTTCAAAACGAAGGACATAGAGGTGAAGAGATGAGACAATGAACATATAGATGTGTGAGGTTAAAATTAATTATATCATTTATTTTATTATTTATTTTAGAAATAATATACTAAATTATATACCATAATATAGTATATAAATAATAATTTTATAGTCAAAAAGAAAGAAAAAGAAAGAAAGAAAGATTTAACGCACTCTTCCACGTCAATCCTGGTACCCGTGTTTTACTGTTGTCGCCACAAGAGGGCGCATTTCCGGTTAAACCCCGTTTTAATATTTCTGATAGATCAACTCTATTGATGATACAGTCAGTCACTGAACTGAAGAGATGTATGAGGCACAACACCGTTTTAAATAAATAGAAAATAAAAATGTACAGATTTACAGGAGTCACGTGACCGGATCGACTCGCGTCCAGGGTGAACAGGAGCTCCATCACCTCGCCAACACTGAGTCTGTAGAAACTGGAAAAGACCTGTTAGCGGAATAGACCTCCCTCTGGTGGACAAACTGCACAACTACAACACACAAAACACTTATCATTTCTGTTTACAATACAGTGGCGCCTTGACTTACGAGTTTAATTCTTTCGGTGACGGAGCTCTTAACTCAAATTCCCCATTGAAATGAGTTGAAATATCATTAATTTTTTTGTTGCATGTTCTAAATTAGAAAATGTGCTTATAAATAACGAATATTGTATATAAACACAATAAAATAGAATCCACTGCAATAAACTGGTGTTATAATTATAGAATAATGTACAACATTTGTCTTGGAGATGTGACGACTTGAAGATGCTGATGTTTCTTATAGGGGCTATAGTGGTTAGGGCGTTGGCCCCACATCGGAAGATTGTTCGATTCCCTGAAAAAAAGTAGGTTGCCCTGAGGTACCCCTGAGCAAGGTACCATTCCCGTCACTGCTCCCCGGGCGCTTTCAATAGCTGCGCACTGCTGCACGGTGTTTGTGTGCATGGGTTAAAAGCAGAGGTCCAGTTTCGTTGTGGTTCATGGTGTGCAGTGCTGTGACCTCGCAATGACAAGGGTTGTCACTTTCACTTATGGGCCGTTTCGCCACGCTTTCCTCACTTTCATGTGTTTTCATTTTTCGATAAAAATCAGTCCAATGTGTCTGTTTCAGGTACAGATTGTAGAAGTGCAGAGCTCGTACTGCTTCACCAAGTCGACCACACGCACACCTTGGTCATGTTTTTCGATCATTTCTTTTCTTTAATTCAATATACACCTCCCGCTTCTTCTTCTGTGCACTGTGCTTCACACTCACTTTATTCAGACACGTGGTTGTAAAAATGAAGTTTTGCAAAATAGCAAGCCCAAATGCGAGCACGACACCGACTCTCCCACTGCGAGCCAACCGCTGAAAGTGAACGAGTGAGACAGGGGATGCTGGGCGGATGTTGCTGAATCCACTGCGCCATCTAGCGGTGGGTATGTGAAAGTGACTGTTCTCGTCATTGCGAGGACACAGCACAGCACACAGTGAACCACAATGAAACTGGACCTCTGCATTTAACCCATGCAAACACCGTGCAGCAGTGGGCAGCTATGAAAGCACCCGGGGAGCGTTGACAGGGACGGTACCTTGCTCAAGGGTACCTCAGGGCAACATACTGGTTAGGGAATCGAACCCACAATCTTCCGATTTGGGGCAACTCCCTAACTAGGCCACCGCTGCCCAATGGTCTGTTTGTGAACCTTCAGGCAGAACCAAGCGAATAATCTGAACTGGCTCGTAACCCGAATTTTAGTTCTCAGCTCAAAGTAAGAAAACAGCAGAGAAACAGCTCCTATCTCGCAAAACTCATTAGTTGGGACACTCGTAAGTCAAGGTATCACTGGACTTGTTAGTTTTATCAAGTCAAGTAGGATTTTATTGTCACTTCAACCTCATACACAGTACATAGAGAAACGAAATAACGTTCCTCCAGGACCCTGGTGTAACACATAAGACATGACATAAGACAAGACAAACAGACAAGTGCAGACAACAACAGACAGAACAATAGACAAAACATACAGTGCTTTCATCCGACGGATAGCCACAGTGTTGCAGAACAAAGCAGCACATTGTTGGCAGTGTGATGGAGCAGCAGTTTTGGTTAAAGCGCTGGTGCAAAAAATAAATAGAAGTAATAAGTAGAAAGTATTGTAGTGGTAACGTGATTAAACCAGTTCAGAGGTCTGATGGCCAGGGGGAAGAAACTGTTTCTCATCCTGGAAGTGGAGGCCCGTATGCTGTGGAACCTTCTCCTGGATGGCAGGAGGGAGAAGAGAGTGTGGGATGGGTGAGAAGGATCATCCACAATGCTGGTTGCTTTGCGGATGCAGTGAGTGGTGAAGATGGCCTGTACAGAGGGCAGAGAGACACCGATGTGTGAACATATAATCAACCAATTTATTTTCATTGTTAGCAAGTGAAGAGACTTTTCCCCAAAAAGAAATGTAAATATAATAAGAATAATAATAATAATAATAATAATAATAGTAATAATAATAATTTTAACATTATCTGTCTAGGCCTAGTGGTTAGGGAGTTGGCCACAGGATCGAAAGATTGTCAGTTCAAACCCCTTACCAGTAGATTGCACTGAGGTACCCTTGAGCAAGGTACTGTCCCTGCCACTGCTCCCCAGGCACTTTCATAGCTGCATGGTGTTTGCATGGGTTAAACGCAGAGATCAAATTTTGTTGTGGTTCACTGTGTGCTGTGCTGTGACCTCGCAATGACAAGAATAGTCACACTCAAACACACTTGTTTTAAAATTATTGCCACCAGAGGGCGCCTTTTCAGTGTAAAAAAACTTTCAAAATGTTTGACAAATTGATTCTAATGATGATGAAACAAATCTTTGAACTGAACAGAAGTCTGACTGCTGATCTTCTGAACCAGAACATCGTTTAATTTAACAGAAAATAAAAACTTATTCAGTTTTACTAAAGGCACGTGGCCACACTGTACAGCACTTCTAATTGGCTGTTAAACAGCAGAGGGCCATCTAACAGCCTGCCATCACCATCAACAGTTACTGAAGACACATGACTGGGCCTACATCTGACAGGTAAACTTTACCTGAGGAAGGTGTGAGGGTATTAAAGCGCAATAACCTGCTTTGGGCTTTTCCCAAAAAAAAAAAAAAATAAATAAATAAATAAATAAAAATAATTTGCTGTTGGTGAGATCACTAGTCACAAAAAACATGTGCTGTTTAAAGAACTTGTTGAGGCTTTTGTACAAAGGATTGTATGATTCTTCTTAGAAATGTATTTGGGTTGATCAAGGGCCTAAATTTTCCATTTTATTTGTCTGTTTTATTTGTCATTTGTTAAAAATGTATGTTTCAGGTCTTGAAACCTTCAGAGATGCAAAAGAAACACATCTTGATGCTCCAGGCAGCAGACTGATTTGATGTTATCACCATTAATGTGAAGCCTTGTCACAAAAATACTGCATACTGGAGTTCAGATTTTTGTCTGTATGTCTTCATTTCTTCAAGCATGATGCTTGTCTGTAGTGAGTGTTGTTTGAGCTCACTGTGGATGGTGTAAGTAGGTTAATGAGGTAACTTGTGTTAATTGGTTAATACTGAATGTTAATAGCAGTGTAGATGAAGTATGTCAAATGAATTGATTTTATCCTGTGAATTTCAATTTCAAAGTGATCTATCTATTGGATGGATGAGGGGGTTGTTTACTCACTGTTACTGAAAGTCACCATTAGTGTGAAAACTAGTCCTGTAGTACTTGTAAGAATGTGACTATAAGGTTCTATGTAGTTGGGTTTTTTAAGCTTAGCTGTTTCTGGTTCTGTTCCTTTCTCTTGCATGAGATCTGATTGCAAGAGATAATAATAATAATAATTATCTTTTATTTATCATCCCATGAATGGGAAATTCGTTCTCGGCATTTCACCCATACGCAGCAGTGGGCTGCTATTGAAAGCACCCGGGGAGCAGTGATGGGGACTGCACCTTGCTCAAAGGGTACCACAGGGCAACCTACTAGGAAGGGGATCTAACCCCCAATCATGTGGCTAACAGCTTAACCACTAGGCCACCGCTGCCCCAGTTATTAGATGCTTAGCTTGGGAGTTGATTTGTGGAAGTTTCACAGTTCCAGAAAAGTACACCAATGTACAAAATTTTTTTTTGTAAAGCTTTAATTGAATTCCTTGCTCTTACTTACTCTGCTGTTCTAGTGTTCTCATCCACGGTGAAACATTCCTATATATAAAGTTTGTTTGTTTTCTCACCATCACTGAGAACACTAATCAGAGTTCAAGCCTTTTAAAAGTTTGTTAATTTTATCTGCAAATGATTGGCTGTACTTTTCTCCTTTCATATTACCTAATAAGTTCCCTGCCTTCATCTTGTGTTGGTGCTTATCAGTGGATACTGATGGTTAGACTGAATTCAGAGTAATTCTGCTTAATTTATACATTTGTGTTCAATATATTTGTAAAGAGGACAACAGCGCCTTACAGTGCTGCTCTGAGTGTCTGGAGTACTACGGTGCCACCACACCTCACAGATCATACTGGCACAACTGTAGAGAGAGTATAAATATGAAGTCCAAATGAACCAGAGACAAGGACTTTGCAAAGTTTCTTGACAATTGTTCTGATTGCTTGAATTCTGACACTTTGTTTTAATGGCCAAGCTCGCATACACTCTCTTTCCAAGTCTTGCAAACTGCACACTACCATAATAAATAGTGTGTACAAATAGTACACAAGCACTGGCCATGCTCTCAGTAGTGTAATAAAGAAAGTACAGAAGTGTGTAGTTTGGGATGCTGTCTGTTACACTAGTATAACTAGTTAAGGTCGCTGCATCAGTACTGTGCCAGAACGATGTGGTAAATGTGAAAATATTTCATAGGCAAACATGGCCCTTATGAGCATTTTTTTTTTTTTTGCTGCAAAGAATGTTTCTCAGCTGGGAGTTTGGAAGACTGTGTTTATGACTAACTGGACTCTTAGATTAGAGTCTGTACAATTATATACTCCTACACACACTGGCCATTTTATCAGAAACACCATACAGGTGCACTTTGTAGGTTTACAGTAACTGTAGCTGAGCTCAGTACTGTAAACCTACAACGTACTGTATCAGTCCAGCTCCTCCATCATTAAAAAAGAATAACTACTGTCCTAATGATACATGGAGGGTGGATCATTATTTAAACATTTTCACTGCTGGGTTTACAGGCAGACATCACATCTCCACCCACTGGCCCTTCATCACTGGTCAGTTTCTGCCTTCAGAGCTGCTCTTGACTGGATACACAGGTGAGCTGCAGTCTCTGAAAGAAAATGAAACACATTCAAACAAAGATAAACAAACACTTACCATTCAAACTTCAAACTCCTTAGGTATAAATCACCTGTCACACCTGGGCACAGTCATATGACGTCACCAGAGCTCGCACGTGGTTATTGGCCGAAATAAAACAATTCCATTTGTGACAACATATATGCAAATGCTGCTGTTAAAAGACGTGATTAAATGGTATATTTCCTTCCAGGCTTTAGTATGTCTCTGCTTAGTGATGGACTGGCAACTTGTCATGGGTGTGTGCCTGCATTTTGCCCCATGAGCACAGGATAGGATCTGGCAACCTCTGAGTGCAAGTGGATGCTGTATATCAGTAAGAATGTTCTTAATGCATTAATAATTATACACATAATAAATGCAGACAAACAGAGGAGAGCATTTACCTGTAGGCGGTCTATACCAGGTGTTGGCAACTCCAGACCTGCAAGTCCTGTAAGTCCTGTCACTTCACTTGTCTGGACAAGTCAGTTACACTCTGTAACTGGTTCTAAATCTCTTCTTTTATTTAAGAATGATGGAGGTAGCTGTGCTCCTGGGCACTTTCAGTGCAGCAGAATTTTCTTGTTCAACAGATCTGTGTGTCTATAAGAACTACAGTCAAATCCCATTCATACCATTAAGACAGGCTTGCACCTTTCTTATATATATTCAATCAATTCAGAACGGCAGACTTTAAGGTGTAGCATCTCAAGTGACATTGAAAGAACTGGGATGAACAAGAGCTCATATACAGGTCATAACATTGCCCTGAATGTTTGACTCTCTTTTGAGAAGTTAACCTGGATGCAGCTCTCCACCCCACATTCCTGAATGTGAGGACATAAAATGCAAAGAATGGAAAGGATTGTATAAATGTTACTATTACATGACTTCAATTTTGTCACTGCATCCAAACGATCGGTACAGAGATGTCATGGACTAAAAATGAGTTCATTTAAGACTGCAAGGTTGCTTAAATGAACTAATGCACAAGGCCCTGAAAAATGTTAATCCCATGGGGGAAAAAATTGGCCCTTGCTAAACAGGTCTATTTCTGACATTGTATTTCTGCCTTGTATTGTGAACGACCAATGGCAGCAGCGTCCAGTTTATGGTAGAATAATCACAGCAGTAGAAAAGATGCTCCTAAATGGAAAGAATAATCAACACTGGATAAGCTTTATACAAATTTGCTTATTTCACAGAAAGTGAAATACTACAATAAACAGTTTAAAGAACAGTATTGCTTGTGACTTGCTTGAGACTTGACCTTTATTTATTTTTCCTCCCAAGTACACTATAAAAAGAACTGAACATTATTTAAACAAACAAAAAAAATATTCCAGTGCAAAAATATACTGATAAACCCATCCTCAGACTTGACCAGTTGCAAATAAATCCAGTATTACTGTGTAAACTGAGCATTATAACCCAAAAACTAATTTATGTCCAAAAAAAAAGCCCAGCCTCTGTGCATGCATTGATTATACAGCAGTTACATTCTTTACTTTGGTTAGAAACTGAGACATTGTTTTAGCAGCACTGTTCACAAAAACAGGTGATTGCATTTCTCTCACACTGAACAGCCCGGCTGGATACTGGATTAGACACGTAGGCTGGATTCCCACCATGGATTAAGCCTACTCTCAAATTGCCATTGTTTTTTGTGTTGCTTTAAGATTAGTAGAGGTCTGGCACACAAGCGTTTAGTCACAAGGGTAGTTTTACATCAGACTTTTTAATAAATTGCAGCACTTCATACTGCAAATTTATTCTGATTACATTCAAACACATGCATTTGTGAGTCTACATTCATGCATATATGAATCCAGTCTTTCTCACAGACACTCCAAATGGCAACACCTTAACCAGTTACCAAAGAGTGCAGACCCTTCTGGCCAGATAGGGAAGTGCTGACACTCCTCAGTGTTGACACAGTGGTAAAAGAGCATTTTGGTAAACAAACACCAAGAACCTCTAATTGAGCAGACATCACTGAGCGGGCTCTGCCCTCGTATGCACTATGAACACATTAATCATCTTCCTCCTCTTCTTCCTCCTCATCATTATCATCTAACTCAGGGGAGTAATCTTCATCAGTAGATTCTGTATGGTCCTGCTCTTCCTCTTCTTCACTTCTCATCTCTTCCTCTTCCTCAACATCCTCCTCACTACCATCATCCTCATTTTCTTCACTTACTTCACTCTCGTCTTCTTCTTCTACCCCCTCCTCTGCCTCGTCACCGGCACCTGAAAGAATAACAGATGTGCTTTTCTTATCCCAGTCATATCACAGAAATAGATATTTAAGTAAATTTGAACAAAAAGCGATGGGTTTAAGGATGGAGAAAAAACAATGCAAATGAACACTCACAGAGCGTGTCGATTAGCGATATGATCTGTTGCCGCATTTCCGTCATAAACTCCTCCATTTTCCCTTCCATTACTGACCCCAGAACATCCATATCTATCGGCATGCTCTGCGCCAGAAACAGAGGCTTTCTCAGAAGCCTGCGGCACCTGAGACACAGAAAACGCACACAATTTACACAGACCCTCTTTTTAAATTATTACACTTCTCATGTAAATGACTAATACTGGCATCTTACCTTTTGCCGCATGAATTATGTTCCTATAAATGGAAAAAAAAAAAAGAACATTTACTAACAGTTAATAAGAGGCATTAAAAGCAAGAGAGTCATACCTTTAAATTTTGCTTTCAAGAAAAGTACAAGATTAGTACCTTTCAAGGAAGCTGATTCTTTAAAACTTTTAAATGACTTTATTAATTGCTTTATTAATAAAGCAATTTAATTAGTTGTCCTTGTTAAGGAGATGCACAAAGGAATTGATGCGCATCCTTTCCACAGAAATATGCGCTCAGAAGAGGAAAGAAGTATTTAATAAATTTGTAGCCGCTGTTCATCTGTTATAAATAGGGCGACCCTTCAGGTTTTCAGTTCAAAACCACATGCCGATTAGAGCAACAGCAGGAAATAAGGCATCAGAATGAAATGTATGTGCCAGCCGTAAATAATCCTAATCCATCCATTTTCTGCCGCTTTTCCCAAACGGGGTCAGGGGGAGTGCTGGCGTCCAACCCAGCGCACACAGGGCGAGGACGGGGGACGCACCCTGGACAGGTCACCAGCCCATAGCAGGGAGGAGCGGGATGGGGACGGCACCTATAGGCAACCTATTGGGAAGGGGTTCGAACCCCCGATCCTCCAATCATGTGGCTGACGCCCTAACCACTAGGCCACCGCTGCCCCTAATCCTAATCCTGACTAAACTTAAAGGGTTTCTTAGGTTTATTCTGAAACACTTCTGCAATAAAGAGGATTGTCTTCAGCCTATATTCCACTCATTCTTTATCCTCTACTGTATTTCAAAAACCAAATTAAAATTCAACACAACAACGACTTGACGACTACAGGAGATCAAGGAATGATGATTGTCATGGACTCTTCAAGGTCATCTTACCTAAAATACTTTGCATGATGCAACAAATTTCTAAATCCTGCGATGTTAATGAGTACTTGTCCTGGAGATTTATGGGACATGGTTTTGTGCCACATCTGAAAATGCATGTTGGCTCTGATTTCGTGTTGCCCATGACTCACACTGTGAGTGCAGTCAAAGTACATCCCAAATGCTAGTAAATTCTGCAATGCATGTATTTTATTTAATACTTCACACATTATTTTATAACGATTATATTTCTTGGTAGAAGCATTTCTACCAAGCATTACAAAAATGTAAAGCAGAATTTAAAAATGCTTCAATATTAGTTTGAAGACACTTCAAACATGACCTTAAACATTTGGTCCCTACTTTGGGGCAATTACGAGACTTAAGCCTTCATACATAAATCAGAGCGTACTTCGATTACAGTATCCTACTGCCACGTTTTAGTATAAAACTTTGAGTTTACCATTAACCTTAATAAGTATAATGCCATTATAAAGTATAATAAGATATGAACTTGCATCAAATGCAACACATAAGTATATTCATTTTATCATATGATGATCAAAACGAGGTCAATAATTTTTCAAACGGATGGTTAAATTAAATGACAGAAATGGGATGAGTGATTCCAAAATGTTTTAAAG
>CM029375.1:29158897-29175684 GCA_017165825.1 Hepsetus odoe
TCCCCGGGCGCTTTCAATAGCTGCCCACTGCTGCATGCGTTTGAGTGTGCATGGGTAAAATGCAGAGGTCCAATTTCGTTGTGGTTCATGTGTGCTGTGCCGTGACCTCGCAATGACAAGGGTAGTCACTTTCACTTTCACTTTTTTCTTTCACTTTATAGGTGTTCAAACTCAAAAATGTTGTTGGATGTTCAGGAAGTTCACAAAACATTAATTGTTAATCACAAGAAGGTACGGTGTGTGTGTGTGTGTGTGTGTGTGTGTGTGTGATGGTTGTTGTGGTGGTGGGGGGGTAATACTCTTTAATTACTAATATGTGGTTTTGAAATCTCTAAATTGCTAAAAAAAAAAACTGTTAAAAACTTGGATGTGAATTTGCTTATTATAATCTTTATTTTCTCGTGTGATCTTGAACCAAAAAATCAGAAAAGTGTTTTTTTCTGCGCTGAAGTAATAAACCACTGAGAGGAAAACATCTGCCATCCTCAAACCACTGCAGAAATATGTGCCTTCAGAGAACACAACGTCCTCAACTTTCGTATGTTATGTGTCGCAACTAGAGCAGTTAGAGTAGAGAGATAAGTATTTCATTCCCAAAGTTTGTTGAAATAATCTAATTATTACTTAATGAAGAATATGAATACAAAGAAAAATGTAAAATTGCTTAAAAGTTAATGAACATATTCACATTTCTTAATGAACTGAATACATATACTGAATATATATATATGATATACACACAATTATAACAGTATAGTTACTGGTTTATAAACTCTGTAAACTGAAGAGCACATAACACTTATATGAGTATTACAGACAACAGAGACAACAGAAACCAAATATCTATTCATTAATATTATGGAAAGAACATGTTCATTGTTCTTAATGAAAATTAACTGGGTGTTGGTGGTCCAGTGGTAGGATACTTGTCTACAGACCAAGAGGTTTCAGGTTTGAATCCTACCTCAAGTACTACCACCAATGGGTTCCTGAGCCAGGGGGACTGTCCCTGCAGTTAAGAAATGTAAGTTGCCATGAACGCCAGCTAAATGCCATGAATGTAAATGTAAACACCATCATGTTGGGATTACCAAAAATAAATGTAAACACTTTAGTAAGAATAAAAGAACTAATGTATGAATAAACAAAACCATCAGCAATGCTCCCATCTTCACGAGTTCTGTGAAATTCTACATTCTTGTTTTAAACATGATCTCCCAGAATGCACCATGTTTTGCTGTATTGAAGGATTTATAAAACTGTAGTTTTTCCACCATTCATTTACTGTAATTCTTTACAGTGATGAAGGGTTTTGTTGATTGTAATGCTGTGTCAAAAGGAAAACGTTATTCAGAAAATGAATTCTTTTTTTCAGTTCATAGAATTGGATTGCTTTATATAATGTGTTCAAAGATTCCAACAGAGATGCAACCAAACTGTCAAAACTGACAGTAGATTACAATCTATGTTTACATACATATTCCTATAAGTCTCTCATGTCTGGTTCTGGATACATTATTATTTTAATTCTTGCATCCTTTATATGTCCATTAACTTCCAAAAGAGGAAAAGGCATATTAGTTTATTTAATGATAAAAAAATAAAATAAACAGTGTAATCATCCCTATATTGATTTTAATAACTGAGGTTTAGTTTTACATAAAATAAATGTGAATAAATATATTGATTATTTATGTTTAACCAAAACATTTGATGTTCAGACAATTAAAGGACAAACAATATATTTATTTTAACTGTAATGATTGGGGGGGACATCAGTGCATAGCTGAAAGCTTCATACTGATCTTTAATTATATAACAACATGCACAGAACTCATAAACCAAACTCACTGAACATAACGTGCAAAAGTTAACACAAACACACAAACAGATACACACAGATTGACCAACGCTCTGCTTATAAAGGCAGCCCCCAATGAGGCACACCTGTCAACCAAGTGAACACAGGCATGCACAGTCAGAGTCAATACTGTCACATTAACCGTCGATCTAAAGTCTAAAACCTGTGAGGTGAGCCAAAAAACAGGGGACCTCTTACCCTGTAGAATCCAGACAGATTCTGTACTGAGGACTGGCTTTAGACAATTTGCTGTGTGTAATCAAAGATACTGAAAACAGCAAGCAAACTGAAGCTGCACAGAGGTGTCAATCATTCTCAACTGGATAAAAAAAAAAAAATTGGACCAAATTTACTTTAATTAGTTTCTTCTTGATTTTTTTCACTGGGAGATTGAGTTATAAACCACAAAGGCATTATTAGTACATATAATAAGTGTTTTTCTTTGAGTTTACATGGCAAGTGAAGTATCTCCATCCATCTGTAGGAAATGTTATTCTGAGCAAATTAAATTAACACAAAACCTTCCCTACAGTCTTCAGCACTTGAACAATCCTCTGTACTTCAATCTATGAGCTTACATTTATTGTTCATAAACTGATTCATCTGATACATTAACTGTTCCAACAGTTCAAAGATGAACAAAAAATATGTATTTGAAACATTTGTAGTGTCTGTGCTTTTTGCCTTTCTTTTTATTAGGAATTCACATGTTTACTTACTTATAAAGTCCCTTACAATGTTCCTCACACAAGAATGATCAGCAGTGTTGATAGTTTCTGCAATTACACTTTTAGCTTCAGGGCACTATTTATAGCTGAGTTTTTCATTGCATTTGAAAGATCTTCATGTATGAACATATATGACACCATGTGTGCACTGACCATCAGTCAGTCTGAGCTGAACAGCTGCTGCTGCTGAAAAGATTTCAGTCACCTGATGTTTCCAAAGTTTCCAAGTGACTTGTCACTAAACCTTTCCTTTATAAATGCTATAAATGTTATCAACCTGTAATGTTGCTTGGAAGTGAGACAACTGAGATTAATTACATATAAAAGCGTCTGTGATGAAGTTAGAATGTGGATACTAGATAATTCATTCATTATTTAAGGTGTAATTCTGCCTGACAGCAGTGAAAGCCTGTAGCTACACAGTCCTTTACCCTGGTACCCGAAGGCCTGAATATATAAGGCTAAATAGGGAATTGTTCTTCAGATGATTCTGTTCTTTCTCTATAAATCAGGCTTGACTTCGAAATTGGATTGTACAGCAATAAAGGCTAAATAAATAAATAAAGATAAATGAAAAATACATATAAATCGTTTGCAGTAACACAGACATTAACGTTCATAGACTGATCAGTCTTAATCCGAACAAAGAGAACAAAAAGGGAAAAAAAATAGATCTCTCCTCCCCCTGTGGTCTTCTAACAGAGACAGTTAGATTTACAACCTCACTACTTTTTTGAGAGAGAGAGAGAGAGAAAGAGAGAGAGAGAGAAAGAGAGAGAGAGAGAGAGAGAGAGAGAGAGAGAGAGAGAGAGAGAGAGAGAGAGAGAAAATAGATGAAAGAGCAGGTAAAAGGTAAGGAAATGTTTAAGCTTTTACTACATTTACAGTGTTCATTGTTTAAAGTGTTATAAAGGCTTTTTTACTGTTAGACAGACCATTTTGGCAGATGTTTTAACATTATAGGCATAGTTTTCAATAGCATTTGTATTCAGAAAAGTTTATTTTAGTTCGAATTTTAACAGATTACTGGATGATCATGCAGTGTCATCACACCAGTCCATTCAGTCATGTTCTCCAGTCTTACTTGTAATCCTACAAGCAAAATATGGAAACCTTGATAACAATGAACAAACTCACCAAACCTGCCAGTAACTTCTTTTTCTTCTTATCACCTCGTGTGTTTGAACAAATAGCTTTGATGAGACCAGGTGGAGTTTTTTCATTCAGGCAATTTCAATTTAACTTCTTGATCATAAACTACCAAACTATGTTTAGAATTAAAATGATCTATACTTCATCTTATACTGTTCTTTAAATATAGTCTGTCTACAAACTGTCTTCAATGTTTCCACATTTTACTCTTTGTAATATAAGCACATAAAGAAATGGGAGAGTGCTTTCACATATATATTGTCCTTATTTTCCTGCAAAAAAACATGTATGTGGAGACAAAAGGCCAAGAGTTTAGTAGTTCAGCATCAAAACAAATAGAGGAAAAGCAAAACTGAATTCAAAACGTTGACTAAATGTAATCAAATATATATATTTACGTGTCCTTCCTATGATTTCAAAGTTTCTGCCAAAATCAGCAAAGATATTTCTCCATGTTTTGAGCAAACACCTCTAAAGTTCAACCAAAGAAAAGACTGAATTTCGCTTCTCACCTAGAAACTAAACCCAGTTACATATTTGCTCTCATCGATCCATGAAACCTTCCTCCACATCTCGCATGTTCAGATTCAGTCTTCTAATGAGGGTTTTGTCTTGAGTTTCTTTTTCAAATTTCAGTAACGGCACCCTGAACACCTAAACATCCTTTCAGCCACAGTGTTGAGTCCTTGGTCTTGAGTGGGAAGGACTGACAGAAACCTCTGTGGATTCACATCTGAAGTAAGAGAGAAGTTAAAACTTACTGGCATGTATTTCATCGTAAAGGACATTGGCTTTAAATGTGTGTGAAACAGTGTTGTTTTCATGTAGATGTTTGTGTTGTGTGTCTCTGTCGAAAATTTAAGTGTGAGCCTGTCCAAACTTTTCTAAGTCAGAAACCAAACGAAGTCAAAAATCAAGCAAAGCCAGAGAGATGCAGCACAACCAATTTACTGAAGAGTTTCAGCAGGCGTGGTCCAGTGGGAGCAGCTCCAAATGCTCATCCCAACTCCGGACTTTAAATATATTTCAAACCCCTTTAAAATTTGCATAAATCCATCCCATTAATTGTCCACCAATAATATTCAATGCTGTCATGATTGAAATCCCCAGTTCTCCACTTTGCCCCTTTCCCACCATTAGACTCCCCTAGGCCTCTTCCTGTTAAGTATCTCCTGCTTATTGACCACCTATTTCAAAAAGCTTCCACCTATCCAGGCCCCTACTTAAAAGTGTTTTTTCTACGGATGTCCCAACTTACGAGTGCAGCTGCCTAAGTAGAGCTAAAATCTTTCCTGCTGATGTCGGGGGCCAAGTGAGATGATGCAAGTAAGTAAGAATGGAACTAAGTGCAGGGCCGCTACTTGCTACCTTCTTGGGGGCCGGGGACGAGGCTACCAACTCTGTGGACTCTAGTAATGGAGGCACTGTGAGACAGGGACAAAAGTAAAGGGATTTCACAGGTTCCTCTGTGAAGTGTTCAGTGCTGTAACCTCCCCAGTGACCCATCTATCATTTCCCCAGCATGTGCTCATAACCACACACACACACACACACACACAGACACACACACACACACACACACACACACACACACACACACACACACACTCACAGACATTTTTTTACTCATTTTATTTACTTGTGTTTCAGGTGATTCAGTGATTCAGACCTAGCTCAACTCATGGACATCTTACCTTCCCATCAAAACACTTTAGTGAATCAAACTATAATTATACTCATAATTATCAGGAGTATGCTGGTTATTGTTATGATAATTATGGCTATTATAATTATTATGGTTATTTTGATTATTTTTGTGATCATTATCGTTATTGTTGTTATTATTATTATAAGAACATATACCATTATGTTGATAACATCATAATCTTTATCTTCCTCATCGCTGGCATGTGTGGGTCTGCAATCTGCTTTGGGCTCTTTCTGTTATATATAAATACCACAATAAATGGTGGACGTAATCCCAGCCTTCGTCCCTCCTCCTCCTCCTCAATGACCTGTTAGAGTGGCTCCTGAGTTTGTTTATAGTGTCATATTTATTCTTTGACAACACTGTAGAATTTACTCTTGATCCAAACCAGAACTCCTGGCCAGAATCCTCTGTACGCCTAAGGAAAACACTGTATCGAGTAGTTGATGCATTATGGCTCACACTAGAATTGATGGTTCTATTCTACCGTTGCTGGCGCTACAGAGAGCATTCTGACTTTTAAAAAGACCAACTCTGCTCATGTGTTCTCTCCTCCTGCTCCATCATCCTGAGCATCTTTCTCTGAGTCTGCTGTGTTTGATCCTAGTTTGTACATTTCCAAACTCATTTTTAATGTAGTTTTCTATTTTCTGCCTTTGTGTATTTTAGAGTCATATGGGCTTTTTACTTATAAAGTCCCTGACAAGTTCTCACAGAGGAATGAAGGAGGATCAGCAGGCGATTACTTCTTTCTGCTCTTACACTTTTTGCTTTCTGTGCACAATTTTTAACAGTATTTATCATTGCACTTGAAAGACGTTCATATATGAACATTTATGACACCATGTCAGCCTTTCTGGTGAGTGTGAGAGTGCTCTCTGACCCTCTCCTGTGTGTACTGGTCTGCAAGGAGAACCTCAGAGGTCAGAGAACAAACACACACAGAGTTCATCACTGACCATCAGTCACTCTGAGCTGAACAGCGGCTGCAGCTGGAAAGATCTGAAAGAGCTGAACAGCTTCAGTCACCTGATGTATCCAGAGGGGACGTTGTTTATGTGGGACTTTTATTTACTGGACTTACTGACTTTTATTACTTTCTACTTCTTAAGCAAGAAGGCAGTGGTATAGTGGTTAGGGAGTTGCCCCTGCATTTCGGTAGATTGTAGGTTCAATTCCCTCACTAGTAGGTTGCCCTGAGTGCAAGCCTGGGTGCTTTCAATAGCTGTTTAATGGGTTAAATGTGTTAGGGGAGTTGGCCACAGGCTCTGGAGCGTGGTGTGCTGTGCTGTGATCTTGCAATGAAAACGGTTGTCACTTTCACTTCTTTTCACTTTCAGAATGCATCCAAAAATTACAGCAGTCTGTACAGTATATAATAATATATTTAGCTGATTGTTAATGTATCTAAATCCAATCTCATCTTTTCATTAATTAAAATTACATTATTCTTTCATTTCTTTCTCTCTATTTAATATTGACGAGTCTTTTATTTGAAGATTGGACATTAAATTGTTTAAGCTGTGAGAACAGATCAATGTCAGTTCAATGTCAGTTAATGTGATAAGTTAAAAACAGTTAAAAACATATCTATTCAGTTTGTGCTATTCCACTTCTCCCCGTTCTTGATTTCCTAATTCTGCTGTTTGTTTTTCTCTGTCTTTGTGTTTTAAAACTGAAACTGTATTAACTGTTTTTTTGTGTTTTTTTTTTTTAACTTGCTCTGTAAAGTGACCTTGGGTTTGAGAAAGGCGCTATATAAATAAAAATTATTATTATTATTATTATTATTATTATTATGGCTATAACATGTTTAGAATGTGGACCATTTCTGTTCCATATGTTTGTTGTAAAGTGGCAATCAGTATTTTATTTTGGTGCTTGGAATCTTTTAGTAACTTCTTGTTAATCCGACCAATAAAGAGCAGCAACCACATTATTCATAAAAAGAATTTGTTTTGTAGCCAGAAATTTTGTTACCACACAGTCAGTTAGTCAGTCAGTCATTTTCTGCCACTGGTCCCAAGCTGGGTCATGCATCCCAGCTCACACAGGGCACACCCTGGACAGGTTGCTAGCCCATTGGAGGGAGGAGCATGACAGGGACAGAACTCCGCTCAAGGGCACCTCAGGGCAACCTATTGAGAAGGGGTTTGAACCCCCGATCCGATCATGCAGCCAACGCCTAACCACTAGGCCACCGCTGCCCCCTGTTACAACACAGAAATACCAAACTGAAAAGAATCAAAATATAAAATCTAATTTGTATTTTTTAAATAAACAATGCTGACTTAGACTATTTGATTATTTTTATTGGTAAAGACCTTTTAAACTTATGCAGGTGTTGATCTACTAATTCTTACACACAATCCATAACTACAGACACATGTATGATGGAGAGGATAGTAGAGCAGAGTAGAGTATATAGAGTAGAGTAGAGTGATCTTTTATTAGTCCCATGAATGGGAAATTTGAATGCCATAGGCCTCTTATAAAAGCGACAGGTGTATAGAAGAAGAAAAGAAAAAATATATTTAAAAAAATATAAAGATATAGAGAAAGAGGAATTGCAGGAGAAAAGTAGAGGAGCTATAAATAAATAAACAATAAATTATAAATTATCTATCTATCTATCTATCTATCTATCTATCTATCTATCTATCTATCTATCTATCTATCTATCCATATATATATATATATATACATATACATATCTACAAGTGAACTAGGAAGTGCAGTGGATTAGCAAGATGGATGTAAGGAAGAAGAGGTGTGGAATGGAATGGCTCCGGATGACATACTGGTGGAAGCATGGAGGTGTTTAGGAGAGAAGGCTTGTGTGTAACTCATATCATGACCAGATTGTTTAACAAAATGTTGGAAAGTTAGAGGAGCCTGAGGAGTGGAGACAAAATTTACTGGTACCAATTTTGAACAATAAGGGTGATGTACATGAGCATAAATACTACTGCTATACATTTTTGGCATTTAGCAGATATTCATATCCAGAGCAACTTCCAATTCCTAACTACAGGGACAGTCTCTCTGGAGCAACTTGGGTTTTGCTCAGGAACCCAGTGGTGATAGTGCTGCAGGCGGAATTCAAATCTGCCACTTCTCGGTCCATAGACAAGTATCCTACCACTGGACCACCCGCAGCCCAAAAGTCAAAGACATTTTCATTCTGTTCTTTGTTTTCACATTATAAATCATATGTTCACATTATAAACTCATATCATGACTTATGATTTTCAAATCTGATTCATTGTGACTTATAACATTGTAATAATTTATAAAGCATAGCCAACAGTATAGTTAAAGTTTAACTGTAAAAACACTGTTTATAGAGTGTTCTACACCTTGTTCTTCAATTTTACACATTTTGCATCTGTTTTGGTCCTCAGTACATAATGAGTGACTGATGCACATAAACAGCACATAAAGGGCCAGTAAAAGAATGAATACACTTAATTGGAGATTACTGAAGGTAGAGGAAATATCCCAAAAGCTTGTGACTCATATATAAAAAAAATATTATTATTAACCAGTCAGTCAGTCAGTCATTTTCTGCCGCTTGTCCCAAGTGGGTCGCGGGGGAGTGCTGGAGTCCATCCCAGCTCACACAGGGCAAAGGATGGGGACACACCCTGAACAGGTCGCCAGCCCATCTATTATTAACCATCCTAGTTAAAATGTAAAGTATTCTATTAAAGTTTCATCAAGACTCTGTTTTTAAAACTGCTAATTATTTTAACTAAGTACGTAGTAATTTTAAGAAAAAAATAATAATTTCTTAAGTAATTTTAAGAAATAATGAAATGTTTACAACTTTCTTAATTAACAATAATCTTGACTTAACAATGACATAAATAATATATTCATAAATGTGATTTATATTTAATTGACAGTGAAACACAATGAAAAATCAGTCGTTGAAGAAACAGAACCCTGCTGAATAGTTTTCAAAGCTTTACAAGAGAAAATACACATGCTGTGTAGATGCTTCAAGTTTGAACTTTGGTGACACTAGATGTTCACCTCAGAACAGTGTGCGTGTGTGTGTGTGTGTTTTGTAACTCTTTAAAATTGCTACATGCCATCCATGTAGATACAGGTTATGAAGAGACCCCAGAGTTAAATTAAAAGATACAAGGGCAGAAGGATGTGACTTTACTAATTATCATTTTAATGATCTGATGAGGTTTTGGATCACATGGTCTAGACAGTGAACCAGACAGCTGCTGCTGAGCACAAACCACCAAACCACTGCAGAAAACAGGCGCCTTCAGAGACGATGAAGTCTTTAGTTTTCATACATAAACAACTAGAGCTGAAAAATCAGTAATACTTTTACAAACTGTGTTGAAATCATCTACATAATAAAGCACATGAAAACTTAATAAACTACATATCATAACAGTTGAACTGAGCTACTCTGCAGAAAAAAACAAGACACAAACCAAATTACTGAATGTTCATGAATACAGAAAATAAGCTACACTGAGTGATTATGCATGCTTATAAATTACACCTGAACAAAACTTCACATTACAGCAGGCCCTGCACTGCACCTGTGCAAGTCTTTAAAACAATATAGATGACAGGAAGTAGATATTTAATAATTAATGGGCCAAGAAAAACATATTTTTTTCAGTTTATGTCATGCTATTTAAAAAAATTTCTGGCACTAATTTAATTCATTTATTCAGTGTCTTCAAATAATCCAGTTTAAATTAAATATGAATCAAATGTAAATGAAGTTGATACAGAAGGTGTAATAGCTGTTATGCACCATTCTATTGTACTGTAATTGAAATGGTGTTGCTGAGAAGTAGACTGACATTTCTGGCATGTGTGTGGGTCTGCCAGCTCTGCTTTGGGCTCTTTCTGTTATATATAAATACCACAAGAATGGTGGACGAATTTCAGCCTTCGTCCTCCTCCTCCTCCTCAATGACCTGTTAGAGTGGCTCCTGAGTTTGTTTATAGTGTCATATTTATTCTTTGACAACACTGTAGAATTTACTCTTGATCCAAACCAGAACTCCTGGCCAGAACTTGTACGCTTCCATGAAAACACTGTGTATCGAGTAGTTGATGCATTATGGCCCACACTCAGAATTGATGGTCTTTATCTCCATCAGCTGCTGGCGCTACAGAGTATTCTGACTTTTAAAAAAAAGACCAACTCTGCTCATGTGTTCTCTCCTCCCTGCTCCATCATCCTGAGCATCTTTCTGAGTCTGGTTGTGTTTGGATCCCAGTTTGTACATTTCAAACCTATTTTTAATGTAGTTTTCTGTTTTCTGCCTTTGTGTATTTTAGGAGTCACATGTTTCTTTACTTATAAAGTCCCTGACAATGTTCCTCACAGAGGAATGAAGCGAGGATCAGCAGTGTTGATACTTTCTGCTCTTACACTTTTTGCTTTCTGTGCACAATTTTTAACAGTATTTATCATTGCACTTGAAAGACGTTCATATATGAACATTTATGACACCATGTCAGCCTTTCTGGTGAGTGTGAGAGTGCTCTCTGACCCTCTCCTGTGTGTACTGGTCTGCAAGGAGAACCTCAGAGGTCAGAGAACAAACACACACAGAGTTCATCACTGACCATCAGTCACTCTGAGCTGAACAGCGGCTGCAGCTGGAAAGATCTGAAAGATCTGAAAGATCTGAAAGAGCTGATCTGAAAGATCTGAAAGAGCTGAACAGCTTCAGTCACCTGAAGTATCCAGAGGGGACGTTGTTTATGTGACTTTTTATTTACTGACTTACTGACTTTTATTACTTACTCTTAAGCAAGAAGTTGCAGCGGTGGCCTAGTGGTTAGGGAGTTGCCCCTGCATCGGTAGATTGTAGGTTCAATTCCCTCACTAGTAGGTTGCCCTGAGCGCAAGCCTGGGTGCTTTCAATAGCTGTTTAATGGGTTAAATGGGTTAGGGGAGTTGGCCACAGGCTCTGAAGCGTGGTGTGCTGTGCTGTGATCTTGCAATGAAAACGGTTGTCACTTTCACTTCTTTTCACTTTCAGAATGCATCCAAAAATTACAGCAGTCTGTACAGTATATAATAATATATTTAGCTGATTGTTAATGTATTCAAATCCATCAACTTCATCTTTTCATTAATTAAAAATTACATTATTCTTTCATTTCTTTCTCTCTATTTAATATTGACGAGTCTTTTATTTGAAGATTGGACATTAAATTGTTTAAGCTGTGAGAACAGATCAATGTCAGTTCAATGTCAGTTAATGTGATAAGTTAAAAACAGTTAAAAACATATCTATTCAGTTTGTGCTATTCCACTTCTCCCAGTTCTTAATTTCCTTATTCTGCTGTTTGTTTTTCTGTCTTTGTGTTTTGAAACTGAAACTGTATTAACTGTTTTTTTTTGTGTTTTTTTTTTAACTTGCTCTGTAAAGTGACCTTGGGTTTGAGAAAGGCGCTATATAAATAAAAATTATTATTATTATTATTATTATTATTATTATTATTATTATTATAACATGTTTAGAATGTGGACCATTTCTGTTCCATATGTTTGTTGTGAAGTAAAGTGTAATCAGTATTTTATTTTGGTGCTTGGAATCTTTTAGTAACTTCTTGTTAATCCGACCAATAAAGAGCAGCAACCACATTATTCATAAAAAGAATTTGTTTTGTAGCCAGAAATTTTGTTACCACACAGTCAGTTAGTCAGTCAGTCATTTTCTGCCACTGAAACTGGAAACTTATATAGCCTTTTTTTTTACATATAAATCAAAACATCTTTAAAAAGTAATTAAAAGATTGTGGGTTTGATTCCCTCACAAGTAGGTTGCCCTGAGGTACCCCTGAGCAAGGTACTGTCCCCATCACTGCTCCCTGGGCGCTTTCAATAGCTGCCCACTGCTGCACGGTGTTTGTGTGCATGGGTTAAAAGCAGAGGTCCAATTTCGTTGTGGTTCATGGTGTGCAGTGCTGTGACCTCGCAATGACAAGGGTTGTCACTTTCACTTTCACTTTAAAAAAGAAAAAATCTGCATAATTTGATGGAAAAACAAGTCCTATACATAAAAGCCAACCTCACAGCTTACAGGACGGAACCATTTTCAAGGCATTGTGGATGAACATTATATCAGTTGGTTTTAATGCTATGGCTGATTGCTCTAGGCTCTTGTAGGGACACTGATTAGTTGAGATTTCAGTAGTGGACTTCAGTAGTGGAGAAGGGTCACATTTTTAGTTCTCTGAACTAATCTGCCATTTTTCTCATAAAACATTTTCTGTTATCTGCTCCCTCTTAGGTGCCTCAACAGTGGATCTCCTGTTTCCAGAATCATCTGATTAAACAGAATCATCTAAATTCACAGTTCACATAATGTACAGCTGTCATCGTCTCAAACCGGAATCAAGGCACAAACGCGTAGCTTCCACAAAGGTACGTTTTAATCAGAAACAAACAGTACTACTAGGAACAGACATTCAGAAAAGACAGTGAACGGACAAGGCTGGGTCGGGCTGGCAGGCTACAAGTACTTGGCTACCCAGGTGCAGGTGATCAGTGGTGGCTAATGAGGGTGAGCGTGAAAGCCTGGTCAGTATTCCAGGGATCTGGCCCTCACCCCTGGCCTGGGTATGGCGGTGGGCGTGACAACAGCTTAGTCTTCCAGTTCTACCAGTCCACTAAATACAGCAGTTAAACCCCTGTGTAAAACTGAGCATTGTAAAAAATCACCCCTATAAATACCCATATATAATATAAGTGTACTGACCGCATGGAAAAAAAAAAGCTTACATGTGGGCATTAAGGTCTTGAACGTGGACCAGAATTTGCTAAATTTACATTTCAAATGATCTACAAATAATATTTTACTAGTTCTACTAATCCACTAAATACCCTCCTGCAGGGCATGAATCCTTTAAAGGCTGTGAAAAGATACACATCATCTGAGAACATGGCAATGATGTTAAAATTACATTTTCAGGATGTATATGATTAAAAATCATCTTTATGATCTTAGAAGAAAAAGATGTGAAAATCCTACATGTAAACCGGTCCTCAGAGTAAAAAATACTGCCTTAAATCTTCCTGTATAACCTGTTAGAAACAGCCCTGTCGGAAGTGGGTACCATGCAATTAGAAAAAGAGGGTCCCCTTGAACAAAGACTCAGGGAGAGTCTTCAGGAAATTTCTGTCTGAAATGCTTATTACGACTCAAACTGAAAAACAATTAAACTATTGAAAGTTTTTAATGTTCTCTAACTCTGTACCTACATCTGTAATCACAAGCAAACAGAAAAGATTTAGGCTGTTTAGGCTGCTACCAAAGTATTAACTGCTCTATTCAGTTTGGTTTTTAACCAGGAGAGGATATTCCTGTGTGTGTGTGTTTCTAAATCTCTAAAATTGCTAAACATATAGAGTTTACAGGTTGTGAAGAGACAACAGAGAAAAATGATGATACCATGATAGATGGATGTAACCTGATGAATTATCATCTTTAAGATCTGATCTGATCTTGAACCACACGGCTAGGAAAGTTATCTTTACTGCTCTTAACTGAAGCAACTAACCACTGAGTGGAAAACTGCCATGCTGAGCTCAAACCACCAAACCACTGCAGAAAACAGGCCCCTTCTGAGCCTGTAACCTCTTCAACTTTCACACGTTAACTTCTGTTTGAATCTTTTTTAATTAATGACCTAAATCACTATTACATGTGTATATATACTGGGGTCAAACCCGAACTAACTCTTTGTACTGCTAGTATACCCAAGGGGGCTGGGTAGCCAGTTGACCTTGGACTTTTTTCTCCACACAGTGGAGTTTTTGGTTCCTCTCCTCCGTAATTGTCTGGCTTTAACTTCTAGCCTTCAGTTTATAGATCATGACTATAATCTTTGTCTACCATATATGTAAAATGCCTTGGGGCAACTCTGTTGTGTGAGGCGCTATGCAAGAATAAATTGAAATGATATATATACATAAAACGACTTTTTTTCACGAGACCGGTGAGCTGCACATTTCTTGGTTAAGAAAAAGAAGGCAGGAAGGCATTTTCAGATGGGGAGGTTTTCAAAGAAGTCATGATGATAATTGCAAAAGCTATGCTTAAAGACGAGAAATATGGAACCGATGTAATTTCCACTTTCTCCGACATCCCGGGATCTGGCGAAGTGCAAGTGGTTTAGCATCCAGTGTGACGAGTCCGTAGACAGCAGCAGTACAGCGCAGCAGGTGGTCTTTATCCGGATGGTGTTTGATGATGTCTCCACAAAAGAAGAACTTCTGACACTATTGCCACTAAAGACAACTGCAAAGGGAGTTGATCTCTATAACGCGGTGAAGAAGTTTTTCACGGAGAAAAAGGTCCCGTTAGAAAAGTTGGTATCATTGACTACCGACGGGGCTCCTGCTATGATCGGCCGGCATACAGGATTCATCACTCATTGAAAAGGTGACACAGTGTTCCCAAACCTTATGCATTACCACTGTATCATTCACCAGCAGGCGTTCTGTGCAAAGGTGATTGGCTTTGGGCATATTATGACTCCCGTTGTAAAAATCATCAACAGCATCCGCTCCAGAGACAAACGGCACAGGACATTCAAGGTGCTATTGCAGGAGCTGTCAGCTGAATTTGGGACCTGCTACTACATATTACAAATCCAGTGGCTCAGCAGGGGAAGAATTTTGCTTCATTTTTTATCACTTTTGGGTAAAAAAAGGAGTTCATGCAATCCAAAGGCGAAGACACCTCACTTCTGGAGGACAATAAGTGGACACTTGACCTTGCATCTTTAACAGACATTACAGGGAAACTGAACCAGTTGAACTGTGAGCTACAGGGCAAAGGCAAGGCTATTGCTGACATGATAGGTGCTTTAAATGCATTTAAAGCCAAGAGGAACATTTTCTCTGTGCATTTACAGAAAGAAAAGGTGCTGCACTTTCCCTCTGTGAAGATGGTGCTGAAAGACAATGCTTCTGCATCTGAGACTTTTGACAAAGTTGCAGAAAAGTTCTCTCAAGTCATAAACAGACTTGGGCAAGAGTTTGATAACAGGTTTTGTGATCTTGATCAGCTTGCGCCATGTGTGTCATTAATTTCCAATCCTTTCATGAACATGGACACAACATGCATTGCTGAACAAAAGTGCAACATTCAGCTTGGTGCTGGACAGGTAGAAATTGAAATTGTAACATTGCAAAATAACCTCTCAAAGCATATCAGGCTGCACCAAACTTTTGGACCCTTGTTGACAGAGAAAAGTACAGTAGTATATGCATCGCAGCTATGAAGGTTGCCAGCCTGTTTGGTTCAACCTATCTTTGTGAATCAGCCTTTTCTGACATGAACTTCATCAAGAACAAACACAGAACACACCTCACTGATGCACATCTGCAAAACTCACTCAGTTGCAGTGTCAAGTTACACCCTGGATTACAACACACTGGTGAACAGCATGCAATGCCAGGCTTCCCACTAACAGAGAAAGACAGAGATACCAGATGTTCTCAGTGGTAACATGGCGGTGTCAAGGCAAAGTTGAATTTGCTTATTGAAAAATAAATGTGTTTGATAAATGTAACATATGATAATTTTGTTAAAAATGCTGCTGATTTAATGATAAGTTTACTAATATTTGAAAGTCGATTTTTACATGCTACATAATTGATGATCTGTATAAACATGGTGCAACGTAGTGCATGAGTTGTTGAAAATTATTAATGTCTTGTGAAAATGTAGAAGTGACCATTTGAAATTTATAGAATTAGTGTTGCATATTGATATTTATTTATTTTCTATCCTATTAAATCATTGTTAATAATTATTGTTAGAAATCATTAACACAATCAATGTTCTCACATAGATGAATATAATTAATTATTAATAATAACAAATGTAAATTAAGCAAATTTGTTATTTTAGAAATGTGTATCAAACTTCACATTAATCAATGCTCAAGAAGTAGCTCTCAGTTTCAAAAAGGTTGGTGACCCCTGCTATAGATAAAATGGGGTGCCTTTTACAACACACAAACTGGCCATAATACCACAAAACAATCACTCACAGGCTAATCCCAAAAAAAATCCTGGGACTGAATTATACAGTTCCAAAAATAAGGACAATTGGCAAAATATAATAACAGACAAATTCACACATCCAAAACTACTGAACGAACAAGTTCGAGACCAATGAGTGTTTCAAGTTGAGCCATTGATTCAATCAAATGATGAACTGGTCTAATGACTCTACCAAAACGTGTCGTGAGTCTCTGATCTGCATCCACTTCCCCGGGTTCAGGATGTGGGGCTGAGACTCAGCAGGGGAGGCATCAGCCAGCC
>CM029376.1:0-25448 GCA_017165825.1 Hepsetus odoe
GCTTCGTCTTATAGACGTATAAAACATATAATATTTATATTAAAAAAAATACAGAGCACAACGTTGTCCCTGTCTAAACCATTAAATCAATCCATTTATGGAAAAAAAAAAAAACATTTATGATACACATAATCCTACTTTACTTGGTTGGTAACATGAAACTACACTTGATTTAATGTGCTGTAATTTATATATTATTTACTTTTAATTCATTGACTTATTACAGCCACTAAAACTACTGATAATTCACAAATAGCTTGAGAAATAGCTTGTGTCTCACCAGGGCTCTCAGTGAAGCAGACAGAAGGATCATGTGACTTCTCTGTTCCAATGATTGTTGGTGTTCACCCAGCTAATACCATCTATATGGTCAGTTGTTCCACTTTAAATGTTTCCCTTCAAGTTTGATTCTTTTTCGATGATGTCTCGAGTCTGGCTGATGGTTTTATTTCTCTGCATAATATGTGAGTATCAGCTTTTAAAATAAAAGTTTTTTTTTATTTTATGAATTTACCTGTTTGTTAAATTTATTAGCTTTTTATTTTTGTTGCAAAACATTGTTTTCTTCTAGATGCTGCTCATGCAATGGGTAATCCAGAACCATCGCTTGTCTCAGTGAAGGTCGGAGAAGATTTTACTCTCAATTGCACGTCTTCAGATCCAAATTCAAAAACTATTATTTGGTTCAAGCAAAGACTGGAGCATATACCAAAGGAAGTGGGATTTAAATTAAATAACAAGGATCCCAGTATTAAACTTGAGTTTGCTGCACGTCACAAATTGAAGAAATTATCAGATGGTGTTTCTCTCATTATTGAACATGTTCGTAAAGAAGATGAAGGAATGTACTTCTGTGGAAAGGCTGGTGGAAATACGGTTCAGTTTTCTGCTGGAACATTCTTAGCTGTGGAAGGTAATCACACTACTTTTATATCAACTTCAACATTATTATCCTGGAAAATCTTTTAAAAGGTTATTATGATCTGGAAAACTATCCAATCATAAAAGGTTAATTTCCTTTTATTATAGTCTCAATATATATTTAAAATGAACTACATATGAATGTTACTGTACAGCTTGTTTGTGGGTAGTTAACAGGTCCTGCTGTATCACTGGGATGATAATCTTTATCTTATTGTCCAGATCATCTAAACATACCGGTGGTCCTAATGATTCTTATCGCAATAATATTCTATTAATAACACTTAGATTAGATAACACTTAGATAAAGTCTTAGATTTGTCTTGTTTTTTTGTTCAGATCATCTAAACATATCTGTGATCCAGACTCCAGAGGTGCAGGTAGTTTCTCAAGGAGGGTCGTTGGCTCTACAGTGTGAGGTTCTCTCTGAGATCAGAGCAGAAGATCTCCGAGTTCTCTGGTTCAGAGCTGCTGCAGGACAATCCTCTCCTGAAATCATGTTCTCTCATCAGAGCAGCAGTAAAAGGAAGAACGGCTGTGTGTTCAGCTTCTCCAAGAACATCTTCAACAGCAACGATACTGGAACTTACTACTGCGCTGTGTCCACTTGTGGGAGGATTATTGTTGGAAATGGAACAACAATTTTTTTGGGTAAGCTTCTAAAGATATTATAGATGTTCAAGATATATTCTAAAGATATTTTTAAAGATGTTGCACAGTCTGTGTGGGTTAAATACAGAGGGTGCATTTCTTCTGTTTCACTGTGCTTCACAAAGACAAAGTCTCTTTCACTTCGTTTTATTTTTATCTTCAGCCTGTAAATGTTATTGGTTTCTTAGTTTAATCAGGAGTGTTCTGAGCAGAGATGTTCAAAATCTCCAGAATCAGAGTTAAAATGATTTAAATCTTTTACAAAAAAGTAATATCAGGTCAGAATTTGTTTGAGCATCAAGAAACAAATTAAGGTTATTTAGATGGTTTCAAACAGTGATGAATAGAGAATGTGGCTCTAATCAGCAGTGTTTTATTATAATTTTATAAAAAAATATATAAAAATATATGGGCAGCGGTGGCCTAGTGGTTAGGGGAATAAATCAAATGATAGAAGTATTTCATTGTAAAAAAAATAACGTATGGATGTTCGATCTGTAAACTGAAGGTCCCTTTTGGTTAAAACACCGCATAAAGGATGATAAAGAATCCAGAAACTGGGACCAACTGTGTTCTCATCAGTGATTTAAACCTTTTCCAGAACACTGTTTTTAGCTTTTACATAATATTCTGCACAGAATATTCCTTTCAACTGTTTCTGTTTATTTCTGTTTAACTGTAATTAAAGTGACTGTAAGTGTAATTTAATCAACTATAACAGAGGACTTCTAGTTTACGTAGGTGACCATTTCTGTTTTAAAGCAGAAGAAATGGATCAGCCGTGCTATTGAACAGATGTTAACATCTGCTTTAATCAGATTTTCTTAACAAAGTACAAAACTAGATATTCTCTTCATAACAACACAAGATGTGTAAAATATAAATGTATAAAGTGTTTAAAAAAAAGTGTGTAAAAAATAAATAATTGTATAAAAAATAAATAAATGCAAATGCCCTGAAAAATATTTTATTAATATTAGTTACTGCTTAATAACACAATATTGAGCAGTCAGTCCATTTGACTTGATACTAATAAGAATCAATTAATGACAATGTATATACATTTAATGTAAAAATTCGTGTAACATTTATGCTTAATATTTATCAAATAAAAACAATTTAAAAATTCTACCTTCTCTGTAATTTACTTATAATTCTTTAATTAACCAATAATTCATGACTAAGTACTGCCTTCATAAGACCTCAAAAATCCCACTTGTAATGTTTAAATTCTGCTTTTTTAAAGGAGATTATTCTAACAGTCCTCTACTGATCACCCTCATAATATTTTCATCCGTGTGTGTGGCTGTAATCTGTGCTCAAGCCGTTGCTCTTCACAAGATGAGAAAATCTCAACATCGCATCGGTACGTCTCGTTTAAAACTCATAAACTAGATTTACTGTTTAATGTAATAAAATCTTTTTTGGAATGACTAATGATTAATAACAGATTCTGTCACAATTCCTGTCTTTTCTGCTCTTTACAGAGAGACCTGAGCAGAATGTGAGAAGTAGCACAGCAGAGCAGGTACTCTTTACATCTTTTACTGTTTGTGGTGAACATTGTACAGCATGTGCAGATACTTCACTCTGTCCTTATACAGTTTCAGCTTTGATGAAATAGAGTTTAAATAGATGCTGTTAAACACAGAAACCAATGTATGCTGAGAAATACAGCTACAAGATCAGACTTATTAAATTTAACTATGTCTATATTAGAAGATATATATATATATATATATAGTTGGACTCACCTCGACGCACAGCTTGGACTCTGGAACCAGTCTCCTTGAGAGGGGCTGGACTCTTTTCCACTCTGGAGTTGGCACCGGTGAGAGGCGCCGAGCAGGTGTCGGCATACTTATTGCCCCACGGCTTGGGGCCAGTACATTGGGGTTTACCCCTGTAGATGAGAGGGTGGCGGCCCTCCGCCTTCGGGTCGGGGGACGGGTCTTTAGTGTTGTCTGCGCTTTTGCGCCAAACAGCATTCTGGACTACCCACCCTTTCTGCGGTCTCTGGAGGGGGCGCTAGAGAGCGTCCCTCCTGGTGACTCCATCGTTCTGCTGGGGCACTTCAATGGTCACGTGGGTAATGACAGTGACACCTGGAAGGGTGTAATTGGGAGGAATGGCTCCCCCGATCTGATCCAGAGCGGAGTTTTGTTATTGGACTTTTGTGCTCGTCACGGATTGTCCATAACGAACACCATGTTCAGGCATAAGGATGTCCACATGTGCACCTGGCACCAGGACACCCTAGGCCGCAGTTCAATGATCGACTTTGTGGTCGTGTCATCGGACTTGCGGCCCCATGTCTTGGACACTCGGGTAAAGAGAGGGGCGGAGCAGTCAACCGACCATCACCTGGTGGTGAGTTGGCTTTGTTGGTGGGGGAGGATGCTGGTCAGGCCTAGTAGGCCCAAACGTATCGTGAGGGTCTGCTGGGAACGTCTGGCAGAGTCCCCTGTCAGGACAAGCTTCAACTCCCACCTCCGTCAAAGCTTTAACCACGTCTCGGGGGAGGTGGGGGACATTGAGTCTGAATGGACTATGTTCCGCGCCTCCATTGTCAAGGCGGCTGACCGGAGCTGTGGCCGGGAGGTGATCGGTGCCTGTCGCGGTGGCAACCCTAGAACCCGTTGGTGGAGACCAGCGGTGAGGGATGCCATCAAGCTGAAGAAGGAGTCCTACTGGGCCCTTTTGGCCAGTGGGGCTCCGGAGGCAGCTGATAGGTACCGACAGGCCAAGCGGAATGCGGCTCTGGTGGTTGCTGAGGCAAAAATTCGGGCATGGGAGGAGTTTGGAGAGGCCATGGAGAAGGACTTCCAGACGGCTTCGAGGAAATTCTGGTTAATTCTCTCCTTAAATTCTCTCCTTAATTCCACCAACATGCCTTCTAAGGAGGAAGCAGAGCCTGGGGACATGGAGGTGGACTCTTCCATCTCTGGGGTCGAGGTTGCCAAGGTGGTCAAAAAGCTCCTTGGTGGCAGGGCTCCGGGAGTGGATGAGATCCGCCCAGAGTTCCTCAAGGCTCTGGATGTTGTAGGACTGTCATGGCTGACACGCCTCTGCAACATCGCATGGACATCGGGGACAGTGCCTCTGGATTGGCAAACCAAGGTGGTGGTCCCCCTCTTTAAGAAAGGGGAACGGAGGGTGTGTTCCAACTATCGAGGGATCACACTTCTCAGCCTCCCGGGGAAAGTCTATTCAGGGGTCCTGGAAAGGAGGGTCCGTCAGATAGTCGAACCTCGGATTCAGGAGGAGCAGTGTGGTTTTCGTCCAGGTCGCGGAACAGTGGACCAGCTCTACACCCTTAGCAGGGTCCTGGAGGGTGCATGGGAGTTTGCCCAACCAGTTTACATGTGCTTTGTGGACTTGGAGAAGGCATTCGACCGTGTCCCTCGGGGTCTCCTGTGGGGGGTACTCCGGGAGTATGGGGTATTGGATTCCCTGTAAAGGGCTGTCCCTGTACAACTGGTGTCAGAGCTTGGTCCGCATTGCCGGCAGTAAGTCGGACCTGTTCCCAGTGAGGGTTGGACTCCGCCAGGGCTGCCCTTTGTCACCGATCCAGGTCATAATTTTTATTGACAGGATTTCTAGGCGCAGCCAGGGCGTTGAGGTGGTCCGGTTTGGTGGGCTGGAGCTGCTGCCCCCGCGACCCGACCTCGGATAAGCGGAAGAAAATGGATGGATGGATATATTAGAAGACAAAAAAGAAACAAAACTAGTTTTATTTTTCAAAGTCTTAAGGTTACTTTTGTATTTTAAGCTGAATTAAAACATATAATTGTTTGAATATTTTATATATTAGAATATTTTGAAGAATGCTGCAGATTGAAGTGATTATTTAAAAATATGATTTTTTAGTTTAGTTAAAATTTAAATGGCTTTTTGCAACACAACCCAGTTTCACAGCTGATGTGAGTCTCTTTAAACTGAATGATGTCCATAATGTCGGTAAAGTGTAAAAAATGTCACTCCAGTTTTTCACCACTGCTCTCACTGAATCCAGAACTCTGTTAAGAGTGTTTGCAGGATTTACTGCACAACTGATTTTGAACCAAACTGAGGTTCCATTATAACGATAAAGCACTTACTTTTATTTATTATAACACTGGTTTTAATGCTGAAATACTTTCATATGAGATGTAATAAATGAACATCCTCCTTTTTTAAAGAGCATCTCTGGTAGCAGTTGTTTATCAATAAGCATCAGCATCAGTAAGGATGTGCTCTAATTTACGGCGTTCCCTTAAACAGGTCCAAAACACTGAAGGTCTAAATTACGCCTCAGTGCAGTTCAAAGAGACGAAACCCAAAAGCCGGCCACGGAAGAGAGGACAGCCTGAAGACGGAGACATTGTGTACTCTCATGTAACAAGATCCAGTGCTGCTGATCACCGCTCACATCGCTAGAGCTCTTTTCTTTCAGTAGAATCAGTGAATTCAGCAGGAAACACTCTTTGTTGGCACCTTGAGTTTGTAGATGATCAGCAGTTCTGTAATATCGATCTTATTATTTGGTTTCTTTAAGTCTTGCACTGATTACATCCCTTCTGTGCACAAATATAAGCGCCTGAGAGAGTGTCAGTTTCTGTCTGTTTTAATAAGAAATATAAAATACAGGTTGTAAAAGTATCTGTGGAGTCAAATACAGTGCAAAATGCACATTATTATTATTATTATTTTTTTAATATATCATTTTTTTTTTATTGCTGTGTGTCACAAATTATTTTCCATTTGAAATAAATGTAACATTTTTTATTTACATTTTTGATAAAATAATTCATACCTGGTTATAAAGCATTAATGATCATCAATTAAAATATGTGTAAATAAAGTTTAACATATAAATAGTATAACATTCTCTGAGTATGAAAATGTAAAGAGTATTTACAATATTTTTGAGCTTTTCAATTAACTTTTTACCAGAATTAATTTACACTCAGACTTTTAGCTGGATTATTTCATTTAAAGAATCATTAAATAATTATTCATGATTCTATTTTCAAAAGAAAAAGGGTAGATCTAGTAAATACTGTTGTCTGAAGTAATAGTGCTGAAGGTTATTGAGACTTGTATGTGTGTGTATGTGTGTGTGTGTGTGTGTGTGTGTGCGTGTGTGTGTGTATTTGTGTGTGCGTGTGTTTGTTGATCCCTATTAAATTGTTAGTTGACAGATTCTGTACTGCCCTTTAGTGGCAGTTTTATGAATTTCATGTTAATATAAATCACATTACTGTGTCAGTCTTGTATATTACAGTAAAAGCTGGATTATATAAATAAAGAACATTAATTTCAGTGATTCTCTTTAAAAACAGCTGTTTGTATTTCACACTTTCTCTAGATTTTATAGTGACTCTGTGGTCAGAAACTGACCAGTGATAATGGAGGTTATGTGATGCTGATACATTGTTCATAACAGTGTGTAGTTTTAACACAAACAGTGTAACTGGTAGATAAAATCTCCTAAGAACAATAATAAGTGCTGAGAACACGATAGTCTATGGAACTGTCCATGGTGCTGAAATATGATCTTCTATGGAGCTGTCCTTCAGCACGGACCTAACAGTGAACTTCACAACAAACAGGGAACATCCCATAATATCAGTGCAGACGATAGACCTGCAGACCTTCATATCACACCCAGTCTTTAGAACCCTGTCAGAAATCTAGAAAAATTAGTGAATTAATGAGGAATGAATGCAGCTCCATCCATGACCACAAGGAGGCGTGTTGGCTCCATTTCATCTTCATTTTAGCAAGTTTCTGAAACAGTTATAAGCGGGCTTTCAATAAAGACAAAAACCGTGAACAAAAGATGTGGAAAATACAAAGTATAACTGATACCAAGACCCTTTTAAAATACTACACAGGCAGAGTGTTTATCCACAGACTATGCAATCAGTGTTCATGTAGCACACACTTGTTCATTTTTCAGAAGGAGGAAAAACAAGAGCATTATAAAAGACAGAAAATGGTGAATGTTTAAAGAAATAAGACAGATATGTGTTACATGACTTGAACAGCTGACTGAAGATACTGTGTTTTGTTGGAACATGGACAAATCCACCATCTACAGTGAGAGTCCTCAGTCACTGAGTGGTTCTTTAAGAAGTGGTCAGTTGTGGTTTCAACAGAAGTGTTTGTTGTGTTGAGATCAGTAACTGTGTGAATTTACACTAAGATACTTTTGTTGTACTTTTTAAAAACACAAAAAAAAAAACTGGTTTCCTCTCAGTCCCTGGTCCTGCCCCTTATTTGCATGTGGGAACTGATTGGACTCTGCACAGACAGAAAGGAGAGGCCCAAACAAAGAGGGAGATTCACAGCTGCTGCTGACAGTGGTGTTAAACTGGTGGTTGTGGGATAGAGTCCACTCAGGGTTTACACTGAAGAAACTAGAGGATCATTTTAAAGCCTGCTTACTTTAAAAGCGTCCCACTGCAACATCATTCTATTATTGTACTAAACAGACAGCTGGCTAGCAAAGCGTTCTGCTCTTTACACTGAAACTGTGGATCCTGAAAGGCTGGAAAAGGAAAAGTGTGAGTCTGCAGTTACTGGACAGGCAGATATGAAGATGGCACTACTTCAAGATCAGACGTGACCAGTTAGATTCAAAGATGCACAAACTGACCTGCAGTCGAACTTGGAGTCTGTATTTTTTTATTCCTATAAAAGTGAAACTCCCTCATTGTGGACAAAGATGGCAGGAGTTTGCTCTTTCTTGGGAAAGGAACTGCTTCATGAAACCAAATGATTGAAATGCACCAGAAATTCTGACTTTACTATTTACTCCACAAGGGAGGAGACGAGGCAAGGACAAGCCATGCAGGACCAATGAGGTCTATGTGGGAACAACTATGGACAGAAAAAAACATTGCTCGTCTCTCATGGACTGTACTCTGGACTGGATTGTTTATGATTTTGGTTCATTTACACTGACCACCCTTTAAAGCGTGGATGAACTTCAGATTCCTGGAGCAGGACGTCAAAGAAGATATTTTATTCTTTTTAAGCCTCTGTTAATAAAATTAGGATTTTCTCTTTAGAGGTCTGTCTGTGTCCTTTGAATGTGAAAAATATGCTTTTTTAAAAAAAACATTAATGAGATACACACACTTGGTGTATGTGCTCTTTAAAACGGTTTAATGCAATCAGTCATAACTGAAACACTATGACCTGTATTATCTTTTATTTTGGTTCTAGATTTTATTCGAGGAACTCACTGGACTTTTGTCCTTTTACCAACAGGTGCATTTCAAAGAAAACTCTGTATTTGTAAGGATGTAACTTTAAACATTTACCCTGTAAAACATCCTAAAATCAGCTCTTAAAGTGTAATTAACAGTGCCAGGAGTTAAGAGTTAAACAATGTAATGTTTTCTTAAATGCAAACAAAATAATACACCTGATATTTACATTAAATAAAACCTAACATGCAGCGTCTTTACAGTCTGTTTTCTTTCTTCTTTAACTGATTATTTTAAATAAGGACGTTATTATGAAGGGAAATACTGAATGTATGTGAGATATGAATCTGAATGAATTCTGACCAGTTATTTATATAAATACCTAAAAGACCTGCTGCCTGCAGATGGAGCTGAAGGGAAAGGAAGCTGCTTCGTCTGTGTTGATGATTTATATGTGAGATATGATGTATCTGTAGAGCCTCTGAAGATGTTTACACATTGTGTTTGAAGAAAGCTGTCCTGTGGTTTGTGAAACACAGAAACAGCTCAGCATCCTGTGGAAACTTTGGAGTTTGAGCGATGGGTTTTTCTCAGAAACAGAGGTGGTCAATGTGAGTGAAGAAGACGGTGTAGAGACACTTCAGTGGTGCAGAGATGGAGAAGATACAGAGCTCTGAAACCACAAACGGCAAAAACATAATTCAAAGCAGACGCCCACTGAGACATCCGTTTTAGAGACACATCAACACATTGTTTTATTTTTATAAGCATCAAATAAAGTTTAGCACTTCAGCTGCACTTCAATAAATTTTAAAGTTATTTTCCTCGTTAAATTAAGATTTATTTGGAGATACAAGGTAACATCAGCAACAAAATAAAACACATTTGTGAATGACTGTTCTCTATTTCATTTAATTTCACTTCATGTCATCATCATGTGTTGTCATGGAGAGATTAAATGGGTGATGGGAAAGGGAGAGAAAGGTAACGCGAGACCAGCAAGGACAAGATAGAAGAATATCAGTTGCAGCTTTTATACTCTGGTGGAGGAGGAGCCATAGTGGGGACAAGGTGTAACTCCGCCCACACTGTCCTGATATACACTGATTTTACACACTTTACATTTTCCATGAAATACTCTTAAGTCTTGATTCATAAAGTTTATTTTATTTGCATGTTTGCAGAAGAAAAGACTAAATTACATTAGTGTAACTAGAAGCTCCAACACTCTACTAAAGACCAGCCCAGTAAACTGAACAGGAAGTGAGTCTGATCGTTGTTATAATGTCTGTGGATTTATGTTTGACTCGAGTAGCTCACTTCAGCGTACACACTATTCTGAGGCCGTCCTCTCATCTTCTGTCCTCTTTTAGTTTTCTTCTTAGTTAAGTGCAAAGCAGCATAATGCAGCTCCACAGCATCTTGATCCAGAGAAGATATCACAGAACATCAAAAAATGTCAGCTCTTCGGGTTCTGCTCAGATCTTTCTTCACTCAACAAGCTCTCCTTTGTCCAACGACCACAGCAAATCACATACTATATTTTGTATCCAATCGGATTTCAGAATTTTTCAAACTTTAGAATTCACTATTGGAGCTCCCCATGGCTCTGTCCACATATGTCTGCCAGCTACGTCTGGTCCTTTTCTGTCTCCTCAAACATGGGTTGTATGTCAAGGCAGAGAAATGTCAGTTCCACCTCTCTGAGGTCTCCTTTACGGCGTACCGAATCGGTCCGAAAGGGATAGAGATGGAACAACAGAAGGTGACGGCAGTCACCAGCTTGCTGGAACCCCAAACGATAAAACAACTTCAAAGTTTTCTCGGGTTTGCAAACTTCTATAGACGGTCCTTCTGCAATTTTAGTGCCACAGCAGCTCCTTTGACCGCCTTACTGAAAGGGAAACCTTCCCACCTCAGCTGGATCTCTTCCTGGATCTTATAAATGATCATTAATTTACTCCAGATTGGAAGAAAATTAAAACATGGGTCCTGATAACTAATGTGATAAATAATTGTTGAGACACTATATCGCTGAAATTAGGCCTTTCGATAAAACACAGATTTCCTTAAAGCTAGATTTCATTAAAGCTAGCACAGCCACATTTTACTGTTTAGTGTACAACACCAGTTAAGAAAAACGTGGGACGTATCAGAAAAAGCTCAGTTTTATTTCCACTTTGTTCCTGTGTTGGGGTCGTACTGAGTCTGACCTGCATTCGACCTTAACAGTGTTGATGCTGCAGTGACTGAAGGGGGTTGACTGAGAGACTGAAACTCCTCCAGTGATTCATCCATCCAATTTCTGCTGCTTGTCCCAAACGGGGTCACGGGGAAGTGCTGGCATCCAACCCAGCGCACACAGGGCGAGGGACTGACCCTGGACAGGTCGCCAGCCCATCGCAGGGAGGAGCACGGCACCTTGCTCAAGGGCACCTCAGGGCAACCCATTGGGAAAGGGTTTGAACCCCCAATTCTCTGATCATCTGTCCGACGCCCTAACCACTAGGCCACCAGCGCCCTCTCCAGTGTTTTGGGAATCAGTTATTCTCCCAGTCTTCATGCTCATGGACAGCTGTGACATCACTGGAGATCAGATTCACTTACATGCTTAGTTGGTTCTCTAAAGACCATTAGTGCTATTTGGTCCTCTAAACCATTAGTGCAATTTTTGCTTCAGCTTTTCTTCATCAGTCTTGTTTTAAAACAGTTAAACAGGCTGTATAATCTAACAGAACATACAGATATAGAACAATGTGTTTTGGAACTTAAACTACATGTGATGATGCTCGTCTTATTAAAAGGTGAGCATGGGTCAAAGAGTGGAAAAAGAAAAAAACTAACTGTGGTATTTGTGAGCCAATGAGATTCATCTTTCAGAGTCAGCAGCTAATACTCAAATGGTTTCTTTCCAGTTTGTTTCAAACAAAAGCTGCGTCTCCCACGATGAAGACTCGAGGGTGGATTATCATTTTATTTCACTACTTATGTAAGTTATGAACCTTCAGGAAATATATACTTTTAGATTCTTGGCTTCTAATTGAAATTTTGTCAAGTGATTTCCTGGTTCTCTCAGCTCTGACTCAATTCCATTTCATAGGTTCTGCTGAAGCTGTGGACAGTAATGGACAAACTTTTATTTCGACTAAGTTTGGTGAAGATGTTTTTCTTCACTGCAAGTTTGGAAAGTCTGATCAAGGCACTAAGATTTGGTACAAACAGCGTCTGGGACAGAATCTGGAGAAAGTGGCAACACAGCTAAGAAACATGGTGCCTATGATAGAAGACAAGAAATACAAAGTAACCAGGGACGACTTTACTCTGATTATTAAAAACACTCGTGAACATCATGAAGGAATGTACTTCTGTGGAATTATAAGTGATGGCCAAACTTTTACCATCAGTAATGGCATTTTCGTTGCTGTAACAGGTAATAAATTTACTGTTTTAAAAGATAAACTCCATTAACTGTTTAAGAAAGAAGAAATGTGATGAAAAAACAAATATGGTTTTTAAACATTTGTGCACATTTTACACCAAAGTATTTTCAAATTAGTGTTTTAGAACATAAAGTATTATCAGCTGAAATGATGAACACAGTCTCGTGTCTATCAGGCTACAGTTCAGCTGTAATTCTGTATAAAGTTACTTGATAACTGTCTGATCTTTCGTGTGTTTGGAGACACGTCTATCAGATGTCTGTCTTGTTGACCAGATCTTCCTCAGGTAAATGTATCGGTTCTACTCAGTCCAGCATCGGGGTCAGTGTCTCCAGGAGAGTCGGTCACTCTGCAGTGCAGCGTCTCCTCTGAGATCAGAGCAGAAGATCTCAGAGTGCTCTGGTTCAGAGCTGCAGGACGATCCTCTCCTGAAATCATTTACACTCATCAGAACAGCAGTGAGAGGAAGATCAGCTCCTCTTCACACAGCTGTGTGAACACCTTCTCCAAGAACATCTACAGCGATGCCGATACTGGAACTTACTACTGCGCTGTAGCTGCTTGTGGGAGGTTCATCTTTAGCGATGGAGCAACAGTTCAGCTGAGAAAGACTGGTAGGATTATTTTTATTATATATTATTATTATTAGAATATATTATAATGTGATATTTATAAATATCAGTTTATCATTTATTTATAAATAATAGTTCAGTTGAGTAATCCTGACTCATTTACTTTATTCATGTTTTTATTATAATGAATATGTAATGACATCATATTTGCATTTAGAAATACAGAACTTTCAGCTGGTGATTAAATATAAACCATCAAACCTTTAATGCTCTTTAAAATTGATTATATATTTAATTATAAAATTGACTATAAAGTTGATTATTATTTTGAGTATAATTTGACAGTATGGCAGAACTAAATGTATATAACAGTGATTATCTGCTCATCAACACTCAAACATTTAGAGTTTCTGAAGGAACTAAAGCTCCAAAATGTTTTAATCTAATATTTGGAAGCCCATAAAAACTTATGTGCCAAACTTTACTCTAGTTATTTTTATAATGTAATATCAAAAACTGTTATTGATGTTTGATTTAATAAAGAGATTTATTTTATCTGATCATCATCACTAACAGCTTTTTCTAAATAAACTAAATTCTATAGAATTGATATTTTTATATATGTTCTAAATAAATGTGCTGATTTAGCTTCTGTTATTGGTCACATGATGGTGATTCTTCAGTGAAAGTCATTATAAAACAGTCCGATACGTCTGAGCTGATCTACATTTCTTCATTTCTAGATCTCACTGTGATCTCTCTGGGAGCAGCTCTGGTTCTGTGTGTGGCTCTGATCTGTGCTCAGTTCATTTTAACCTGTAACAGAAATCACTGCCCTGGTGAGGTTTCTCTCTCAGTCTCATTTAATGATTTATATATTTATAACTACTGTTTAAAAGAATATTTTATGTTCTATAAATGTATAAAAAGTTTTAAATATATAAAAAACGATATTACACACACACACACACACACATATATATGTATATATATATTTAAACCTTATAATAATATTAATTAATAAGTGCAATTTATTAAATTAAAACACACTTGATAATTAAAATATAATCAAAGATAAAATGTTTAATTAACGAAAATGTATTCATGTTCATTCATGTTTTTTTTACTTCATATCATCTAATATATTTATAGTTTATAGTATAGTAACATGTTAATTTTTTTAATTTAAAATTATACACAGTACTGAGCAAAAGTTTTATGCAGGTGTGAAAAAATGCTGTAAATTAAGAACACTTTCAGAAATGTAAATAATGATTGTTTATTTTGATCAATTTACAAAATGCAAAATGAGCGAGTGAAAGAAAAATCTAAATCAGATCAATATTTGGTGTTTCTACCTTTTGCCTTCAGACCAGCATCAGTTCTTCTAGGTACACTTGAACACAGTCAGGGATTCTGTAGGATTATAGTCGGTGTCTGATCAACCAGTTTTACCAAACAGGTACTGATGATCATCAATGTCACACGGAGGAGAAACTCAGTCATGTTTTGAACGACCGACCGACCGAGTTCCTTCAAAAACCGTGTGCGAGTGTACCTAGAAGAACTGATGCTGTTTTGAAGGCAAAGGGTGGTCACACAAAATTTTGATCAGATTTAGATTCTCTTTTGTTCATTCACTGCATTTTGTTGATTGATGAAAATAAATGATGAGCACTTCCATTTCTGAAAGCGTTCTGTTTACAGCATTTTTTCACACCTGCCTAAAACTTTTACACAGAACTGTATATTTCAGTATTATGGAAATAAAAATTTAATTTTAGACTTCTATCAGAAACATCTGTACATGCAACGTTTAAAAGGACGCAGATGCAGTTTATTATCATGAGGATGAATTTCTAACACATTTCATTTTCCAATTTGTTTTCATTTCAAGGGAAAACGCCTGACAGTCACTATTTCATGAAGATGCTTCAAGACCAGGTATGTTTCATGAAATTAGCGATTTCACAGATTCTAATAATTAGGAGTGTTTACACAGACGTGTGTGTGTTGTAATGTTCAGACTGGTCATGTGAAGTGTGCAGGTCCTGCTTTTTTAGTAGACAACTATATTAAAAACTATATTTAATAAATATATAAACTTTTTAAAAATCTGAATTCTATGATTTTACCTGGTTTATAAATACAGGTTCAGTAACATATCAGATACATAAAATATACCGAGCTGACCAGCACTCAGAGCTACAGCAATCTTCCATAATATTAAAAAGATCTGATCAAAGCATAAACTCCACAAGACCTTCAAGGTGTGTCGTGACACCAAGATTTTAGCAGCAAACAATTTTGGTTGAACAACATCTCCAGATGATGCTCCTGCTGCCCAGCCTTTAACCACTGCATGCTGTGCTGGAGATGATCCGACTCAGTCGTCCATACTGGGATCTTATCAGACACTCAGATCCTCACACTTGATCATTTTTTACTGCTTCTGAAAACTTCATGAACCGACTGTTCACTTGTTCTTTAATATATCCACCTTTAACAGGTACCACTTTTTACAAAATCATCCATTTAATCACTTCACCTGTCAGTGGTTTTAATGTTGTGGCTGATTGGTGCTACTGCTACTCGTTTTGCTATTAGTATTATTATAAATAATAATAATACTAATACTACTACTACTACTACTACTACTAATAATAATAATAATAATTATAATAATAAACTGTTACCTAAATCCTGAAAATGTAATATAATTTAAAGTTGATGATGTAAAACTCAGAAACTAAAATCTTAAACATGATCTCTTTAAAAACTGCGCTGAACTGAACTAAACTGTGGGCTGATTTTACAGCCGCTCTCAGAAAACGGTGAGGAAATGTTCACACCTCCAGAATCTGCTGTGGTTTTAACACACATTCACACCAGCAGCCTCTCCAGGCTGCCTCTCAGTCTCTACATGAGGGTCACAGATGGGTCAGTGCTGATGTTCACAGTGATAAAAGTGTCCCATCTCAGGAGAACAGAACAACAGCAGAACAACAGCAACACAAAACAAATAATAACAACAGCAAGAACTTTACTTTATGATCATTTCTGTTAAATTAGTGTTAGACATAGGAATTAAAAAATCACAGCAACAAGGTTATTTCTTTTAAATACTTTAAACACTTTTAACTGTAAATTCTGTGTGACTTGAATTAAGCTTTAAATCTACACAATGGACATTAAAGAGCAGGCTGAACTGGTGAGGTATCATCAGTACTGGTGATGCTGTTTATAGAGGAGATTATGATTTAAAGGGAGCAGGTCGGTGATTCTGGTTACTTGAAGTGAAAGTGACTATTTTTAGTGTGAAACACAGCACAGCACACAGTGAACTGAAATACATCCTCTGTGTTTAACCCACACACACCCTGCAGTGGGCAGCCTTAACCAGCACCCAGGGAGCGGTGTTGGGGACAGTACCTTGCTTAAGGGTTGCACAGGGCAACCTACAGGTCTGGTATTTGACCCCATGACTTTTCTAATCCCTATGATCCTGGGACCTAGTCCTGAAACTCCAGGCCACCGCCACCCGTGTGATGCTGCTGCTTGGTGTGATGGGTGAACGTAGAGTGTGATCTGGTGTTTATTCACAATGACACAAAGTCACTTTCACTTTCAGAAGTAAGGATGGTGCTTTATGAGAACGAACTGTTTTGGGTTGTTGAGGTTATACTGCCACCTAGTGGAGCTGCACATTTCAGCACTTCTGTTCTTACATTTACATTTACGGCATTTAGCAGACGCTCTTATCCAGAGCGACTTACATGTCCTAATTACAGGGACAGTCCCCCTGGAGACACTCAGGGTTAAGGGTCTTGCTCAGGGACCCAGTGGTGGTAGTGCCAGAGGTGGGATTCAAACCTGGGACCTCTTGATCCAGAGGTCCATAGGCAAGTATCCTACCACTGGACCACCGCCACCCTGTTCTTTTTTGTTTCTGTTTTTATTTTCTCTACAAAAGGATCCTGATGCTGAAGAGTTCAACGCTGCGTTACTTTTCTTGGAGAACAAGATGAAGAAAAGAGTGCTGATGGAGAATGTTTACACCAAAGTGAAATTCTTACTAGTTCCTGATAACAGAGTGACTCAGTAAAGAAAGAGAGGAAGTTAATGGAGTGATGGAGAGGGTGTGCTGTTCTATCATGTTAGAATATCAATATGGTTTAATGTTTTGGCTTCTTTTCCCTTTTCATCATAAGAGGATTTTACATTATTTTCATGAACTACCGTTTACCTGCCAAGTTAATCCCAACACAGCTCAGACTGAATTAGTCCTCACAGCTAACAGGCAGAGTTCACAGTGTCTCAGAAAATGATCATCTGGAATCATCTGCTCCTGTTTCTTCACTGCTTCATGTCTTAAGTTAGACGCTTTGTTCTGCTTGAAGGTTCAGACGTAGATCACTGTGTGGATTAACCAACACAAAACACTCACACTGCTCAGGTACAGAGACTGGACTGAAAATGAGAGACAACAACTTTGTCATCACGAGGCAGACACACAGATAAACCCAGTGAGTCACACCTAGAGGGCACGTTAGGGCGTCCCAGCTGAAGGTCAAACCCAGAACCTTCTCACTGTGAGGCAACATGTCTAACCACCGCACCCTGAACCCATTTAGCCCAGTCAGACTTCTACTGTTGATTATCTTAAAATATATAAGTTCATCAATTCTTTACAGGAAACACTTAATGTGCACAGTGGAAAGTGTTATGTGTTGCTGATTTAGTGGAAATACAATGTGTACCAGTACTTTTGCACAGTCCATAATAATAATAAAAAAATCCTTTTCTTGCCTTTGACATGATTTTGATGTCTGTGAGTCTGAATGTCTCTAATTTTCACTTAAATCTATAAAGGACATGATTTGACCAGAAATGGCTAAACTTTTGGATGTGTATTAAATTAAGGATCGGGTTTTGTCTCCTGTAGCAGGACTTTTACAGAACAGCAGCTCAATCATGTCCGTTTAAGAAATGATTTAAAGATATGAATCCTTCACTCCTCACTTTAGTTCACTTCATTCCTCCAGAAAAGCAGCAGTTCATCTTCTCTCTGTCTTTAATCTCTCTCTCCTGCCTCGCCTCTGCTCATGGTGCTCACAGAGTCACAGCCTGGAGAGAGCTGCACTGAAACTCTGTGGTTTGGTCAGAACGAATGATCACTCAGACCAGAAACACTCATCAGCTTCTTACTTCAGCAGAGATTAACGTGAGAGCAGATCACACACAGACAGGATGAGGCCGACTGACCTTCTACACTTCCTGTTCTGAATCAAAGAGCAGTGAACACAGAGTGTGTGTGTGTGTGTGTGTGTGTGTGTGTGTGTGTGTGTGTGTGTGTGTGTGTGTGTGTGTGTGTGTGGGTGGGTGTGTGGGTGTGTGGGTGTGTGTGTGGGTGGGTGTGTGGGTGTGGATCTGTACGTTTGTTTCATTTGTGTCTGCCTCAAAGGCGGTGGACACAGTGTATTTATATGTATGTGTGTGAGAGAGTCTGTGTTTGCCCACAATAATACAGTCTTTCACTTTCATTCATGTTCATCTTTCCTCCTTTTATATCAGTAAACGAAGCTGAACTAATGCAGTGTTCTTTGAAACAAAAAGCTCAATAAAATGCTCAATGCAGGTTTGATGCACTGAATAAGAGCATTGGCTTAATGCTGTGAATGCATTTCTAAACACACACACACACACACACACACACACACACACACACACACACACTGTCCTTTATAATTCCTCTCTGTGCTGCTTCTATAATCTGCAAATTACATTTCCACGCTTTTACATTATTTTATAAAACATTTTTGATACGTTTTGAAATTGCTTATTATTATAAATCATTTTCTTTATTCTATACTTTAATTTCTCTGCATAGAAAACAAATACCAAACAACTTTCAGAATTTATTAACAATGTACACAATTGAAGACACTAAATTTCAAAATATTACGAAGAAAACGTACGTTTACAAATCAAAAATGAAATTATTTCCATCTTTGAAATTACAGTGAAAAACCCACAAAAAACCCAACACACACACACACACACACACACACACACACACACATAGAAGAAAAACAAAGTAAGATCCGAGCAGGGAAACTTGAAGAACTGATTAAAATGATGGAGTAAAATATACAATATAACTACAGGCGATTACAGCTACCTTGTGATGGGCTGGCGACCTGTCCAGGGTGTGTCCTCCGTCCTTCGCCCTGTGTGAGCTGGGATGGACTCCAGCACCCCCCGCGACCCCGTTTAGGACAAGCGGCAGAAAATGACTGACTGACTGACGATTACAGCTCATGTCATTAACCAGGTCAAAGGTCAGTATTAACTGGTGTAAGTAACTCATTACAGGATACATAAATACATTAAATACATTAAAGTAAATACATTAAAACATACACAAAGTTACTTAAGTTGCCTTCTGTGACACTCGGCTCCTCCGCGGCAGCTCCGCTGTTACAGTGGGAATCTCAGGTACCTTCTGATGAAAAGTGCCAAGTGTTTGATGAGATTCTCACTCCAGCCCGAGACTGGCCAAACCAGAGTAGAGCGTTTCTTCCTTTTCTCCCTCGCTCTGCTTTTCTGCTCTTTTCGTTTTCCTGGTAAAATCCACAGTTGAATACTGGATCACATCTTCACTCTGTTCCTGAAATGAAATGCATATTTAGGTTCTTACTTTAAGCTCTTAATGTGAGTTTAACTTTAGACCGCACACCGTGTCGGTGAGCACAGCGGGATTATTTTTTACCAGGTTCAGCTCAGTAAATAAGAGATGGCAGATTATCAATAAACGCAGAAACTTGAAATGGTTAAAAGATTCAGATGAGATCTCTGGATGTTTTGTTGTTACCTCTTCCTCCTCACTGGGCTCAGACTCCGGCTCGGGTCTACTGCGGCAGAGGGAGGTTGTCAAGTCTGGACAAGATCAAGACAATAAAAAGACAATTTAAACAGAATATAGAATTCGCACAGGAGCGTGGTCATGATTCAAATGTATGTTTTTATATTTGATTTATTCACTTATTCGCAACAACAACAACAACAATAATAATAATTATAATAATAATGAGGACAACAACAACAATAACAATACTACTTCTACTACAACTAAAGTGAGTGAAAAAAAGAAAAATCTAAATCAGATCAATATTTGGTGTTTCTACCTTTTGCCTTCAGACCAGCATCAGTTCTTCTGGCCCCACAGAGCCCTGATCTCCACATCATCCAGTGTGTCTGGATCACATGAAGAGACAGACCTACCAGCCGAGTTCCTTCAAGAACTGTGTGCGAGTGTACCTAGAAGAACTGATGCTGTTTTGAAGGCAATGGGTGGTCACACCAAATATTGATCTGATTTAGATTCTCTTTTGTTCATTCACTACATTTTGTTGATTGATGAAAATAAATGATCAACACTTCCATTTCTGAAAGCGTTCTTTGTTTACAGCATTTTTTCACACCTGTCTAAAACTTTTGCACAGTCCTGTATATGTAATCTGCAAAATGCAGTGAATGAACAAACGAGTGCAAAAGCAGAGTTTGGCCTAAATTAAGTCAAAGCCATTTTAAAATATATATATATACTACTTGATAATTACACTGTAATTATTATCATTATCATTGTTATTACATTATCATTACATATTATCATTATCATTACATTAGTTAATTAATTACTACATTAATGAATTATGATATGAACATTATTAACAATACAAATGCGTATATGTATAGTGTATATATAATGTTAATGTTCATGATGTATATATTTAAAATGATCTCTGGTCAGGGAGATTTATGAGCTGCTCAGTCTTACAAAGACGCCGAGTGAATTAATGCTGAGTTTAATAAATCAGAACACTTACTGTAAAGACGCTGCCCGATCTCCGTGTATCTCCTGGTACAAAGTAGATAAATGTTCACAATGATAGACATTAATAAAGCTTCACAGAGGACAGCGATGACAGGGACGTGGAAACCGGGACAGGTACTGGTGTTGGTACCGTTACTCGAGGAGTTCATTATTAAACCAGTTTAAGAGAGTCTGTAGTAAAAAATACGACAGTTTAAATGGTTTACATCCTATCTATCTATCTATCTATCTACCTATCTATCTATCTATCTATCTATCTATCTATCTATCTATCTATCTATCTATCTATCTATCTATCTATCTATTAATCTTCAGTATATGTTCATAAATACTCAAAAGATGTTCTTTTGAGAACATGTTCTAATGCATCATGCAGAGAACCCTGTTTAAATGTAAGAGTTTCTGAAGTCATTTTCCTTCTAGATAAATAAAATCCTGCTGTGGAAAATCCAGCATCTGATCGTCTTTAAAGCAGTAAAAGTCTGGTGTCTGGTGTCTGGTGTCTGGAAGGTCTTCGTACTCACAGGGAGCTGAAGGTCAGCGTGAGCAGCGCAGATGAAGATGGTCATGGCAGGAATGTAACCTGCGACATTAAGCTGTGGCGGGTGGTCGACCCCTCCTTCTCTCTGTCTGTTCTTCACTGTTTGAAGGCCTGTTTTTCTTCCTGTGTTCAGGGAAGATCTAAACTAAAGATTTTTTCACCTGATCATGTCAAATTTAGCTGTTTGAGAAAAGTGCACTTTTTTTTCAAACCGTATTGACGTCAGACCACAGTGGTGTCAAACTAAAACATAGAATTAACCATGTTTCTTTGGAGACTCTTTTTATAGAGTTATAGGAGAGAAACATAAATATTTAGTGATGAACCAGGACGGATTACAGCTCGACCCCTTTCCTCCAGTCTGTAACTTTTATCATTAACTTCTTCTTTTTTATTTAATTTTTATTTATGAACTACATGAACATGTTAGCAAAAGTTACAATATCACTTTGTGTTGATCTAACAGCCAAATTGGCGATTAAGTTTCTAAATTTCTAAAATTAAAATCCAGCAGTTTAATTAAGATGATCCAAACGAGGCCTTGAATTTACGAATAGAGATTGTTTTTGCTTTAGCACACTGGAGGATGTAGAATTGTCCTCTGGTGTAGCAGCAGCATTCAGACCCCAGTAAATATTTAATTATTTCTATTTATAACCTTAAAATGTTATAAAAATTTACAAATTTGGAGCAAAACGTTTCTGATTCTGATCACAAACCCTTCATTTCTTAGCTTGATTGTGAATTCAGACCTTATTCTGATTCATTTTCAGTAGATTTTATTACTCTGTTACCTTTTACACTTAAAATATTCCTAAAGCTAAACTCAGGTCCCCAGACTTCCATTAATACCAGCCTGACCACGTGCTCTGTGCGACTCTCTGAGCTCTGCTGCCCCCTTGTGGCAGACTGAAGAATTACTCCCCACAACATGATGTCAGCCTTGAAGTATTTGGCACTGAATTCCTGACTTGTTCAAATCAGGAAAGGCAGCAGAGGCCAGAACTGAGGAATGAGATTAGTCTTGAATTCTATTTTTAATTCTTCTTAATGTGCTGCTTCAACCAAAGTGAATTTTACTAAACATGGAGGCCAAGTTGTCAGGCAGCTTTGCCAAACAACACCATTCTTATTTGTTTGTTTGTTTGTTTGTTTATTAATTATGTACAATTCCTATTTATATAAAATCATAAAACATGTTTCTGTTACATTCAGCTGATAAAGAGTAGCTGCGCATCAACGTGTGGAAATGTGTTTCATGCAGAAGATGCAAAAATGAAAGTGACTAATCTTGTCATTGCGAGGTCACAGCACAGCACACAGTGAACCACAACGAAACTGGACCTCTGCATTTAACCCATGCAAGCACCGTGCAGCAGGGGGCAGCTATTAAAAGCACCTGGGGAGCAGTGATGGGGACGGTACCTTGCTCAAGGGTACCTCAGGGCAACCTACTGGTGAGGGATTCGAACCCACAATCTTCCGATCCGGGGCGACTCCCGAACCACTAGACCATCGCTGCACTTTACGATACAGTGTAAATCCATGAAGGACCAAAAGATCGCATCCAGCACCTCCACCATCGGGTTCCAGAGCAAGACCCTTAACCCTGAGCTGCTCCAGGTGGACTGTCCCTGCAATCAGGAAGTGAAAGTCTCTTCACTTCTTCTGCTGTAACATCTGTGAATATGTTTGCACGATTTTTTTCATAGATTCATCCTCGGATGTTGTTTTGCACTTTGTTGTTCCTCCAGATGCCAAAATGATACATGAGAACAATGACTTAAGTGTTTGTTTGTTTGTTTGTTTGTTTGTCATTTTAAGTACTTTTATGTCCTGTACTCATGACACACTTCACTCTGATAGAGTGATATTTAGAACAACAGAACTTTGTGGGATAAAGACTGGAACTTTCACCATCCGTCCATTCTTCAGTGGTGGGAGTAGTTCAGTGATTGTTGGAGTTGCCCCAGATTGGAAGATTGTGGGCTCAATTCCCTCACCAGTAGGTTGCCCTGAGGTACCCTTGAGCAAGGTACCGTCCCTGTCACTGCTCCCCGGGCACTTTCAATAGCTGCCCCTTGCTGCACGTGTGTGTATGGTTGAAACACAGAGTTAGAGTTTGGTTGTGTTGTGCTGCGTTTCAAAATGACAAGGGTAGTCACTTTCACTTCAATTCATTCTTCCTTTCTTCCATAATTCCATCCATTATTCCATCTGTCTGTCCATCCACCATCCATCCTTCCTTCCGTCCATCCCCCATCCATCCATTCATCCTTCCATCTTTCTTTCCACCTATCCTTCCTTCCATCCATCCATCCATCCATCCTTCATCTTTCCTTCCATCCATCTGCCCATCCATCCATTCATTTGTCCATCCATCCTTCCATCTTTACTTCTGCCCATCCTCTCTTCCATTCATCCACCCATTCTTCCATCCATCCATCCATCCATCCATCCATCCATCCATCCATCCATCCATCCATCCATCCATCCATCCATCCATCCATCATAAAGTGAAAGAGAAGCACCATGGACATGTTTCCAGTCCACCTCAGAACCTGTTCCTCGCTGTTAAAAACTTGACCACTAGATGGAGCTCCAGACTCTTTTTCCAGCTCTGTCTTTTCTCTGCAGGGAGGAGTGTGAGCTGGGCTGGGGCCTGTTATTTTATAGAGCTCATTCATTGTATAATAGATTTATAATGTTTATTTTCTCCTCCAGCAGTTGCTCACCTGTCCAGTGTAGTGAAGCTTGTGACTTTCCTCCCATCGACCATCTTCTGGGGAAAATTCAGAAACAGCTATCTGGACCAAATCCTCGGTGGAAACTCTACCCAAGTATCAATAACCACCAAATCCTGCTGTGACTATCGCTCCCATTCCCGGCTGCTGAGACGAGCGACTTGTTTTTCTCGCTGCATTCCACCGCCTGCCAGACTAATACAGTGCTGAGCACAAAATCAACACGGCCCTCAGAGGCGGCCAAATTCGAATTCTCGGTGCAAAAGCACAAACCTCATCAACTGCTTTGGAGTCAGATGGTGTGGAAGGAGCAGGAGAAATAGAAAATCATTAGTTTATTACAAAAATATTATCATAACACTTACAAGAGCACCAAAAATAAGATGCATGCATCACTACATGCATTCGGTCTTCGAGAGCATCTTGTGCAGCTTTATAAACTGTGACATGTTCAGGGCAGGCTGTCGCCTGGATACACAGGTCCTGCCCCGTTGCTTTACATTTAGTGTATGTTCATATTGCAATATATACGCACTTATCTCACCACCGGGTTCTATAAGCTTATAAAATGTCTTCAGTACAACACACGTTGCAAATATTGCAAGTAAAGATATCGGCTGTAAGTTATTCTCTGCATCTGCATTTTCCAGACAGGATACTGTAGTAATACTGCAATTATTAGGGAGACGAGTGGAAGATATACTGGAAAATAGATCTGAATATTCATACAAATTCTAATACAAAATTAGCCCTTTATTTCCCTTCTGCTTCTTCACCCAGCCAGTTTTTCCCTGACATGACTGATCCATTCTGGGCAAAGTCTTCAGAAAGTAATCACAAAGAAAATCAAAAAACAAAAAACAAAAACAAAAAAAACCCAAAAAACAACAAGACACCACAGTATGTGCTGATAATACACATGCTATTAAAATAAAAACCTGTAAACAAAACATTTGCATTTCATCATAGTCACATATTCTAATGGTGAAAACATTTCTAAGGCACCTGTATTATAACTGCCTTCAGGTGGCCATCTACTGATGCATTTAGAACAAAACCTTGTAGCTCCATCCATCTATCCATCCATTATGGTACGTATATATATATATATATATATATATATATATATAAATTTATACTTGTTCACTAGAACTTCACTAATGTAATGTCACATCCAGTTCACTCTATGTCGACCGTACTGCCGCAGCTCTCCTGGTCCCCAGTTTTCATTGAGATTAAAATCCGCCTTGATTCTGTCTCCTGTGTGCCTGTGTGCCAAATCTAGCTTCATCTCCAGTGGAGAACAGTCTTTAAAACGCAGACTTAATGACTATATATATATATGTGTGTGTGTGTTTTTGTATATGCATATGTATGTATGTATGTTTGGATGGATGAATGGACGGATAGATAGATAGATAGATAGATAGATAGATAGATAGATAGATAGATAGATAGATAGATAGATAGATAGATAGATAGA
>CM029376.1:25476-77976 GCA_017165825.1 Hepsetus odoe
ATATATATATATATATATATATATATATATATAATTTTTACAAATATTTTTATATATATGGTCCAGAGTGTACTGGATTAAAGTCTTGCATTAAAAGAAATAGTTTGGCAAAGACAGACGCCTTCAGTTTTGCTTCCTTAGTTTAGAACTGGGCGGTACAGATGGTAGCACAGCGAAAGGTCCTGGGTTCAGTCTGTGTGGAGTGGACATGTTCTCCCCGTGTCTGTGTGGGTTCCTCCGGGAGCTCTGATGCTAAATTGTCAGCATTATTTAGCGTTGGAGATGTAAATTGTCCTCTAAGTGTGTGTGTGTGTATGTGTGTGTGTGTATCTTTGGATTGGTGAAATGTCCAGTGTTTCTCCACCATTCTCCCTGAGAGGGCTGGGATAGACTCCGACACCACCCATAACCCTAATCAGGACAAGCGGTTATGAAAGTGAGTGAGCGTGTTAAGAACTGGATGGATGGTACTGGTGTTCCTAACACTGAGAGCCAATAGTCGGCCAAATTATTATAATTAATAAGGAGTCTGACCCCAGATGAATCTGATCCCAAATGAATCGGATCCCAGTTGAATCGGATCCCAGTTGAATCTGATCCCAGATGAATGTGTTCTGGTCCTTGTACTGCCTAAAAATGTTCTGTTAAGTATTACAGCCGACAGTAAATCAGTTCTGAGCATGTATTTACGGGAAAGATTAGAGTGACAGTTACATTCTTGTGTCAGCAACAGTTTTGAAGTAAAGAAGCAAAAATTGGAAGCATGTCTTGACTGACTGACAGTCAGTGAGATTTTAATTTGTTTTTAACAAACCATAACCTTTAATACGAATTTCTATTCCTGCTACAGTAAATGCATCACTATGGAGATAAAAGGTTTTGTTTGGGAAGATCACTGATTGTTCTGGATGCATTATAGGGACATTTAAAATAAGACACAGCTTTTTGTCCATTACAAAGACTCCTGAGTTTTAAAGTGAGTGTGTTTCACCAGAACAGGCACAGCGTCTGCTTGTGGGTAACGTGGTCCAAACTCAGCTTCTTGACCTACAGTATATTTGTGGTCCTAAATGAAAGGCCCGTTGCCCACACAAGGCAAAGCAGCAGCATTGGTTCAGAGGGAAGGTTGCTCGGTCAACACTGGTAGTGGAAATGCTGGTGCACTTTTCCGTCCACGTGTGCGTGAGAGTGTGTGTGGGTGTGTGTGTGTATGTCCGTGTACACTTTGGAGTAACACTTTGAGGGACCACCGAGGGCCGGAGCACTATTCCCTATGAATCTCTGAACAGGGAAGTCGGAGCTTCCACTGCTTGGGGAGCTGGGGTCCTTGTCCGAGGTGTGGTGGTCCCGATGGGGGATGGGTCGGGTCGGGAGGGCGCCCTGCCTCAGGCGGCTGTGGCACAGCCACAAAACAATGGTGCCCATCATGAGAAGAGCACCCGCTGGGATACCAATGATCAGGGGCCAGGGGAGACCCGAGCTCAGGTGGGCAGGAGACACTGGTTTCTCCACCTTGGGATCTACACACACACACACACACACACACACCTTCATTTATGACTCCTGTAAGTAATAACTTTTGAACAGCAGTTGCAGCAAATTCATCACATTTATGATTCCCAAATATTTCAGCTAAACCCTTGCAACCTAAATCACTTGCCCTTGAGAATTTACAACTTTTTTTCCTGAGAAATATTCTTATGGTTCTGGGGCCAGGTTCCCGTGAGTTATTTCTGATAAAGTTACTTGCTGTCCAGCAATCAACTGCTTGTAATAACAGTAATAACATCAGAATTATACGTAGGATATTATTGAACGAGAAGATGAATATATGTCACTTTCTGCACTGATGAGGTCAAAATAAAGCTGAGTTATTTTGGAAAAGTCATAATTAAAAAAAATATATATAGTGTTTAGAATTGTTGTAGCGAAAGGTATTAGATAAGCTCTAAAAAGCTCTTCGAAGCAAAATGGTGCCAAAAAAACGAGTCTAAGATTCTTCCCATATTTGGAGAATGTGAAGAGGACTCAGGGCTACATTATATTCAAAGGTTAAATGATTATGGAGTGAATGGTACATGTTGAAATTCTAGCAAAGATCAACAACCCTCACGTTTAACAACACACTGATGGTTTCACCCACCTGGGAGGACAGTGAGGTAGGCACTGCGGAAGCTGTAGCCCATGGTGTTTGCTCCAAGGCAGATGTACATGCCTGCGTCCTCATCGCGAGCCTTCACGATGGCCAGTTTGTTGAGGTAAGAGCCATCAGGCCTGGACCACACATCCCCAGTGGGCAGCACCATGAAGTGGTGACCTCCGACCTCCAGAGTAGAGTTGTAGCGGCTCTCCGTGCCCGGCTCAACCCGCTTCAGCCACTGGATCACAGGCTTCACGTCGCTGTGGACCTTACACTGGAAAGAGGCTGTGCCTCCAAACTCCACTGTGGTGTTGACTGGGTGTGTGCCCGTCAGGATGGGCTTGGAGTTTGTGCGCTCTGAGGAAGAAACGCAAGTGGAAGTAGATTTTTTTATTACACACATTATTACACTGGAATAATCATTTTAATATCACATCCCTTAAGGGCTGCTTTATGCTGCGATATAACTAGAATTCTAGTTAATGCTATTTTTATCTATTTCATTTATACAGTATCATCTTTCTTGGGCTAACTGAACAGATTACATATAAAAATAAAAGAAATAAAAGAAATGGGAACAGATGTTTTACTGCGACAGCCTTGAAAGTGTCTAAAGATACAATGTTCTAGATAAAGAGGTTCCGCTGTATAACCAGATCATCTATAACTAATAACCAGATCATCTGGAATCATCTGCTCCTGTTTCTTCACTGCTTCATGTGTTAAGTTAGACGCTTTGTTCTGCTTGAAGGTTCAGACGTAGATCACTGTGTGGATTAACCAACACAAAACACTCACACTGCTCAGGTACAGAGACTGGACTGAACATGAGAGACAACAACACTGTCCTTCAGGAAGATCTGGAGAACTGCTCAGGTACAGAGACTGGACTGAAACTGAGAGACAACAACACTGTCCTTCAGGAAGATCTGGAGAACTGCTCAGGTACAGAGACTGGACTGAACATGAGAGACAACAACTCTGTCCTTCAGGAAGATCTGGAGAACTGCTCCTCAACAATACATTAAAAAAGTCTGGCTTTTTTGGAAGCAATGTATAGAAATGTAGAAAGGAATGAATGGTAGATAAAGGATATGAGGTCTCAGTCATTTGCAGACACTTAAACTCACCGATAACATCCACCTTGTAGGTGTAGTTGATGTATCCGGCAGTGTTGGACACACGGCAGGTGTAGCGTCCACTGTCCTGCGGCTGCAGGTTTCTTAAACTGAGTGTCCACTGTCGCCGCTTGCCCCTGGTGGATTCTGGCAGTTGTACCTGGTCCTTCCACCACGTGATGACCGGGTCAGGGATGCCATTGGCCAAACACTTCAGCCGTACAGAACTTCCCACTGGCTGCTCCCGAAACCGTTTCCGCATCTTCTCCGGTTTGCTGAAACGTGGTTTTGCTGTGGACACAGTTCGGGTAGGTTTGAGCTGGATTTGAGTTCAGTTCCAGTTCTCTTTACTTCACTGGTTTTATTGTCACCCATAGCAACAAACAGCACATAATACAACTAAAATGATGATTTCTTTGCCTCACAGCAATGAAACCTTGGAACATAATTAATGGAGGGGTTATAATAGCAGTTCATTCTTCTTCTTCTTCTTTCGGCTGCTCCCGTTTAGGGGTCACCACAGCGAGTCATCCATTTCCATTTTTTCTTGTCCTCTGCATCTTCCTCCTTCAATCCAACCACCTGCATGTCCTCTCTCACCAGAAACCTCCTCTTTGGCCTTCCTCTTTTCCTCCATCTTCAACGTCCTCCTCCCAAAATAATCCTTGTCTCTCCTCTGGACATGTCCAAAACAACGCAACCTTGCTTCTCTAACTTTATCTTATAAACATCTAACCTGAGCTGTTCCTATTAAACTGAATAAAAGACTTATTCTGGATGCTTGATGACAATATTTACATATAATAATATAATTGATATAATCTTTACATTTTATATATTCATTGATGTTTCTGTATGTTTTCCAGTTGTTTCCAGCATGGAACTCATAGAACTAAGCAGAAATCAATGAACTGAAACATTAAGAATAAAATTATGACAATTTAATAATAACCCAACTTTGTTAAATGTGAAAAAGCAGATGATCCAAGCATCAAACCACCTGGATGTCATATAAGACTCGGAATCTGCTCTCTCAAATCTTTGAACGCCCTTCCGAAGCATCTTTAGTGCTGAAGCTCTGAAAAGATATACTGTGAAAATGCTTTATTTGACTTTTTGTTAAATGAAATCACTCCCAGTCCACACCATTCTGACTGCGATGTGTCATGGATTATAATTATTATGATGATTATATTTATGCTGTTCTGATATAGATTACAAACATGACTTGAAGATTTAATATCAAGGCTTGATTATTTGCAGCTCCATGACTTGCTGCCAGCTCTGATGGAGAACAAAATAAGAAAATGATTACTGTATTCTCTTGAAGTCCAATCACTGTGAGGAGCTTGAGGTTATACATTGAAACCTGAGAAATGAGCTTCTGTTCCAAATGAAGCACAAAAAAAGAAAAAAACACATGATGCTACCAAAACATAAAGAACACGTGTGTTTTTTGTGATAGTAGAAGTGTGTGTGTTTGTGTGTGTGTGTGTGTGTGTGTGTGTGTCCTGTAGTATTACCCCATGGCTGCCCTGTTGGATTCTGCAGGGTGGGCTCAACAGAAGGTTCCTTGAATGAAGGAGGTTTGTTTTCAGGCATTGTAGCATCATCTGAAACACACAGGAAGGAAAGACTTGTTTCTATTTTATTCTGAAAGTCCCGCGATGCTCATAACATGAAGCAGGTTTACCGTAACCCATACAGATTGCTTGGGAAGAGCCTCATGGCCTTTGCCCAGAGCCTATTTTTCTTAAAAATGGAAAACTTAGTGCCATTTATATGACTTTACAATAATAATAATACAGTTAGAGCACCTTCTCCGCCTAAATCTCAGTAATAATATTAGCAGTGGCCCAGCAAAGTACTGCAATCGATGACAAATGAGCGTCAGTTTTTTTGGGGCAAGAAAAAAAAAAGTGATCGATTGTAGCATGAATGTTAACAGACCTATTCCTTCTTTATAAAACAAGCCACAAAAAAAACTTCACGTGTTACGAGCGTCACATCAACTGAGAAGAAAAAAGTAGACCAGCGTTATCTGCTTTGGAGTGTTGTGTAGATATTGCGCTATAAATCAGTGCTCAGATATTGTTATAGCAACGTGAGTGCTTTCATCCTTGCAACCACTTTTTTAACTGCCGCGAACGGTGTCACGTAAATCATGCAGGAGGAGCGGGTCAGCGCAAAGGCCGAGCGCTCACCCAGATTTATTTGTAGAGCTCTGAGAGGCAGCGGAGCCCCACAGTGTGTGAAAATGAGCGATGCTGTTCCGAGACGGGCCGTCTGGGAGGTGTGTGTTGGGGGACTGTTTTGTTTCAGGGGCTGGGAGCCTCAACAGCGCTATGGGAACGCTAACCAGGCTAAGCTGCTGTATTTTTCTAATGGGATTGGTGAGCCAGGGTTGAGCAAACACTGCCATATTGTTTCTACTCTCCAGTTTCCACAGTGTCTCAGGCACAAGGGCCGTGTTGATTTAACTCTGAGCAGGAAGCCAATTAACTGAGTTTAACCCAAACCGCCGGCCTAGCCTGAGAGCGCTGCTTTGTTTGTGATGGGCTGTCCTGGCACGGGCCACTGGAATGCACACACCACCCCTACTGGAGCTCCTGTAGAGCCACCAGCAGTGGTGGTGGAACATGGTTACATGCACTCACACACATACACACATACAATGCACCATCACCCATCCTCAGAAATGCTCTGCTCTACAACACCTGCACACAAACACACACCTACAGCACTGTGTAAAAGTCTTGAGCCCCTCTTCTTCATATTTTGCTCCCAAAGATCCAGATCAAATTCAGATCCAGATCCAGATTTTTAATGTCTTTTTGAGGAGCAGTTCTCCAGATCTTCCTGAATGACAAAGTCTTTGTTTCTCATTGTCAGTCTCTGTACCTGAGCAGTTCCAGGAGCAGTGTGGGATCATCTCCACTGAGAAAACAAAAGGCAGCGACATCCAAAGAAGAGGTTTGGAACGTTCTTCAAGAAGCCTGGAGAGGTGTTCCTGAAGATGACTTAAAGAAATGAGCTGGTCTAAGAGAGTTAAGGCTGTGCTGAAGAATACTGGTGGCCAAACTAAAGTGACTTAATTAAAGACTGGATTTATGTATCCTCAGATGAAATGCACACTCAATTAAGCACCAAATCATACAACCATACGCATATACACACCTACACCCCATGCAAACACCTATCCACACTCTTAGTCAGTCTACACACACTCGCAGATTTACTATAAGCCACCCCATTTAATACCCCATAACAGCTTTGCTAACAGCCTTATTCTGAGTCACCTCAAGTCAACAAACTCTGAGTCAACACTGCGGTAACACGATATACAAATGACTCTTTGCTCAGGTAAAAGAGGCTCCCATATTTAATCTTTCCCAGATCATCCCCATGTCTTTATTTATCTGTTCCAGCATGTGTTTGGTCTGGCCATGCAGGCCTACGTTTGGGGAAAAATCGTCAAGCAAAGACTACATTCATCATATAACCACCATGACAAAACGAGGCAAGCAAGCAGTGGTGTGGCGTCCTCGGCCTTGCCCTCGAGGGGAGCCAAAGATGTGACAAACGTAAACAAGTTATTGCACAAATGTTCTTAAAAGAATACTGGTAGGTGGAAATTGAACCACAATGACATAAATGACAGAATATGCAATATTTTAAATTTAGAACGAGGAGGAAACCAGACGGTTCAGGCCAAGAACTCATACAAACCGGCCTGGAATAGACAAGAAACAAGTTTTTCTTTTATTTCTCTTATTTCTGCTGCATTTTACACAAACTCCAATACCAATGTCATACACATCCATGGCAGATGTCCTCATTAGATGTACATTAGTACTAAAGTGTCCTGTTACCATTAATTGCCATAACAGATACTCGATGTCATAACCTTAAATTAGCATGTGACCTAAACTGTCAGGACATCAAACGTTTTAGCATCACTCGTGACAGTTACTGGTAATGGTACTTATTTTTAAGGGGATAATCTGTCATGACAGCTCATGACAGTGCATGACATCTGCCATGACCACACCTTCCTGAGAGATAGGTGGTGAAAAAAGAGCAGGGAAAGAATGTGAGCCCAGACATTTATCACTGAGCCTAATAATTATCTCAAAGTGCACATGTATGTTAAGTGTTGCACTGCATGCTTTCCACTCTGATCAGAGCTAACGACACTAAACACACCCTGACACCTCACAAAACTATTACAGGGCCCATCATTTTGCTTCCTTCGTTTGTTTTTCGATTCCGGAATGCTTCTCCACCTTTACTGTCAAAACTAAAACAGTTTAGTTTTGTAAGAGTGAGCCTGTGTGATATATAAAGTCAGTGCTATCTATCTATCTATCTATCTATCTATCTATCTATCTATCTATCTATCTATCTATCTATCTCCATTTCTTCCTGTCCTCTGCATCTTCCTCTTTCTCATGGACCGCCTACATGTCCTCTTTTCATGTCTTTTCTTTTTGAACCAGTAACTTCAGCTTGAAACTGCAGGGGCTGGAAAGAAAAGTGCTGTAAAGATGAGGGACAGAAAGAGTTTTACAAATGAACAAGGAACAGACTTTAAAGGGAGAAGAACAGGATGGCAGGCAGTAACAAGAGGAATGAGCTTTTGTAAAGAATTATCTCTTGTTCTGAGACTGAGTGCATCTTTCTGGGAATCAGTTAATCCACTACGCCTCTCAGCACAGACCTACACAGCCAAACGCAGCCTACGTCTGCAGCAGCACTTCAACCGCCCTGGGCCATTGACTGAAGAAGGGCCCTCAGAAAAGAGAGCAGGACCTGCTGGTCCTCTGAACTGAAGTGGAATCAATGGTGCTTAAGTCACTCCCGCTCTTGAATTCTGAAGGCTTCTTTCACTGGGTTCTAACGAGTGAATGAGGATTTAACTCATCGCTGGGTATCGGCTCGATTCATCACAATCCTTAAGTTATTTTATTTGCCTTTAAATGTTCCTCTATTTGAGCTGTTTCATTTTAAGCTACTACAGGGGCAATATAAGGGCAGCACTGGCCTAGTGTTTAAGGACCAGGCCTCAGGATCACAAGGTCATGGGTTTCCATCCCAAACCAGTGAGGTACCCTTTATCAAGGTACTGTTCCCACCACTGCTATTCAAAGTGCTACAACTGAATCCAGTGGGCACATTAGCACTGAAAGTGGACCACTGAAGAGTGAATGCCATTCTAAAGCTCATGACAGTGAATTTTCACTAGTTCCATGGACCTTAGGTGGAACGTTCTGTTCACAGCAAGAACCAATTGGCAGCACTATGGCAGTCTCTTGTATAATTCACTCTGGTCTGAATTCACACTCAAAGAAGGCTCAGCATGCTAAAGTTGCACTAAAGTACTAGATTCATGGCCACAGAGTGTCCCATGATGCTACCACAGTGTACCTGAATCTGAGACTACAAGCCAAGAGTACAACTTCTCAGACTGCCCACAGCCTTCCCCACTAACTGTATCCTCATGACACACAGAGACTAAAAAGCACTGTTAAATAATGGAGCTGTCAATACACTGGAGAATGTTGAAGATGAAGAGATAGCGGTGTTAATAAAGGCCTTTCCTGTTGGTTTCTTGCCACTTTTTTCTGTTGCAACTACTGAAAAAGTCTCTCAATAACATATCTTTTGAGACCCTAACACAGAATTGCATCTGCTTTCAAAAGGCAGAGTAAAATCGATGGAAAACCAGCAACCGTGAGGATCAGGCCTCCAGCATACTGAGCATAAGAACAAACTCTCTTGTGTGGTATGCCACGAAACTGCTTTCAGTAGGAGACTGAGCACGCATACATACTGTCTCAATTAGACCTCATTCTCTTTTGGACGAAGAAAGTTGTTTGACCATTTTTCAGAGTGACGACCTCTGTGTGAGATCGACAGCAATGCCTCCTCTTATCAGCCCCTCCCTGGCTCTGCTGGCCCTGACTTTAAATTGGCTGTAGTGCTCCAGGACGGAGAACAGGGGCCCACTTTTCTGCTGCTGTGGACCCACGATGCTGAGAACAGGGGTAGGGAGGGGCTGCTGGAGACGGAGGGTCTGGAGCAGAGGGCAAGAGGGAGCCCCAAATGCCCCTCATACGGAGGCCGTGTTTAGAAAGCCCTCATATTATTTTTTCCTGCTGGGAGAAACTTGAAAGTGCCACGCTCAAACAGCCTCTTTCTCCATTCATATGGGTGCGCAAACACACACACGGCTGGGACTCCATCTCCCAGGCCCTTGAGGCTGGAGCAGGCCCCGGTCGAACGAAAGCAAACGGAAGAAAAAAAAAAAAACTGGTTGCAGTTCCAGCTGCGATGTTCGACACCAAGGGCACACCTGAATGGAATAAAGCATCAGTCATGATTCTTCTCTTCAAAGCTGTAAAAAAATGGTGGTGTAACATAATTCCGTTGGCTGATAGCAATGCCATATATTCAAGGCAACAAGCTACTGTTAACTCGAACCATGTACAGTATACTGGAGTAAATCAAAGGCGAAAGCTGTCAAAGCGGTTGTGCACTCCGATGCTAAAGCGATGGAATGGAAATGGCTGGTACAAATCTGGCTGCAGGAACGGTGGAGAAAAACCTGATATTTCTAAAGTTCTTCACGATGTTTTATGGGTCATGCCCTTACAAGGATTCAACGCTGTCAAGCTACTGGAAAGGGATGAAGGTGAAATGTAAAAGAATAATCAGAGTTATAAACCAAAACCTTTTCCCCTGCCAGGCTGAATATGCGATATATGTACGTTTAAAATCGAATGTAAGAATGTCCGATAAAACAGGCCTTTGTAGCAAAAGCCCCTGAATTCATTTTTCTTAGAAATGCACATTCTGTCTAGACTCAGACTCGTTAGTTAGTGCCTCTCCTGTCCTCACGTGGATAAAAAAGTGGCAAATTAGAGAGCTTTTTGCCAATGCTGAGTCTGGGAGAGACCGAGGGGAGCAGAGGAGAAAGGGTAATTAGAAGGTTGCCCGTATCTTTTATGGAGAGCCGTTAGCGGTTAGCAGCAGAAGGCATAGGGTGGCTCTGGAGGAAATTGGGTTCTTTTCTTGTGTCTACAGCGTGACGGGCTGGGCCAGTGAGACCTGCGGAGGGCCTGGGCCAACTACAGCCTCCTCTAATGACCAGGATCAAAGCTCCTTTAATGTGGTGCGCCGATGAAGGTGGATAATTTGCATCCCCCGACCCTCCCCAGTATAATTAAAACCTTTGCAGCCCTGCAGTCATGGCCCAAACTTCCGACGACATGATGCAGAACATCAACTGAATATGGCAAAACATCTGCAACATCTGTTCAGTAACATCAGCAGATGAACTAAGAATATGAAGAAACACAATACTGTCTCAGAGACCAGAGGTTTAAGGTCCAGTTTCTCTCTGTGCATATTTATACTGAATATAGCAATACTTAGTGCATCAACCCAGTAAACACAACTTCCATTTATTTAGAGCCATTCTGTAGGCAGATTTGAACCCCTCCTAAGTTTAGTCTTAAATGCTGGTGCCATTTACAGTTATCAGTCCATAAAACCATCCTCCACACCTCTTATCTCCAGATTTAATGTTTCCGTGCAAATGTACTGTCAGTATTTGTATTTTTTTTCTCATTAAAACTTTTAATTAACACTAAACACTCTTCCAGACATGCAGTGTGAAGTCTCAGATTAAAAGGATGGACAGGACCATGTGTGGATTTTCAGATCCAAAGAGACATCGTCCTGTTTATCTGATTGGGTCATCGGTCTGGTGGGCCATTGGTCTGGTGGTCCACCAGTCTTGTCCAGGAAATATCCAGGAAAATGTAATTTTTTCAATTACTTTTCTTAAATGTTCCTCTTCCTTACATTTTTAGAATAGCTTCTGATCGGAAATCTCTCCTTTTCATATATTTAGCACCGATTTGTGAAATTTTAGTTGTTCAAATCAAAAAAAGACTTTTTTGACTAGATGAAATAATCATAAAAAGGTGGTCTCTGACTTTCGCACAGTACTTTCTTCAAAGTATTGCAACTAAATCCTTCTTTCAACTCTTCTGAGTCTTGGTTTCTGAAATCTGGCACAGCGCCGTACGAAGGCGAATGGTGTGCAGGGAAATGCTTTCTATCAAAAAGAAGAATGATTGTTGGAAATGACTGAAATGAAATGTAATTAATAGTTCCATCGCTAATGGCCCTGCTTTTCATCAAGTTTCATCCTTTGTTTTTCCAGCCTTCGTGCCGACGCAGTGACGCGTGCAGGAAGTGCTTCCCACTTCCTCGTGTGCTCTCCCGCTTCTTTTTTTTTTTGTGATCGCAAAAACTCCATCTTTGCCGCACTCAGTTCAGCTTAATTTCATGTGAGGCCTGAATGGTTTCAATTCCATCACGCAGTCTTTCATCTCTGCCTGCGTTTTTTTTCGACGGCACTTTCTTCTGTTCCTCACAAGCATGAATTCATTTGTGTCCATATGTGCGCGGGCTTTGAACTCTCCTCGGCTTCTTTCTCCGCAACGAGAGGCAGAAAAAAGCTAAAACAACACCAAAAAAACAAACACATTCTCAAGGCCTGAGCTGCAAAGCTCTCTGCGTCACACTAGCAGTCATCAGAATTAAGAATTACATTCCCGCCATGATGCTTGAAACTTGATCAAAGAGAGTCCTCTCTCTAAGTGTGCATTTCTGTCTTCATAGCGTTGTAGTGATGAGTCAGACATCAAGTAAATATACAGCCTGCTGTCAACTGCTTTTCTCCACCTCAGTGTGTTATTGGTTTTCAGGTCCTGGCTGTCAGATGGGCACTCGAAGAGAAGAGCTGTCACAGAAAATGTGCGCAGATCAGACTAAACATAAATACTGGCCTTGCCACCTACAGACTGATGTCAGGCAGCCAAAGCTGTTGAGTCATTGCCTGTCTTTTGGATTAGAGCAGCAAAGAGGCATGGATGGCAAAGGTTATGAGCTTGTAGCCTTTTATTAATATAAGTATTGTAACTCCTGTCACTCAACCCAACAGCTTCACTCTAACTACTTCGCTCACAAGCTGCTGTGCTCCTTCCCTGTAGTCCCACCTTCTGCCGGTGCCTTATTTCCCTCCCACAGCAGCCACGGATTGCCCAGCGAGCATAATTCTGACACAATTATCCATTTAGGTGAGGAGGACGTGGGTTAAACTGCAACACATGTAGCCCCCAGTCTGTGAACAAAGAACAAAAGGCGACCGCTGGGAGCTTTCCACCATTACCCCTATAAAAGCTGCAGCTCGAGTGGTGGCCTGAACAGAAGCCACAGTCTCTTGCAAAACGTCCACACAGCCCGAGCTTTAATGCAACAGATCAGCAGCCCAGGCGGAGGCCAGCGAACAGGGCAGTTTGCACGGTTTGCATGGCAGTGCCTAAATTTAACAAGTGAGGGAGACCAAAAAAAGGTGTTAAATGCACAAATGGATCCAATTACATGCATAAATAGGAGATTGAAACCCAATGCACTCTTAAAAAGTGGGACTAAAGAGAGTTTCATGCATGGTGCAACTACCTTTATGTCTTAAAACACCTTTTCCAAAGCACGGAACTAATTGAACGTCAGTTTTTGGTGAACTCTGTGAAACTTTACAGAGTCGTAAACATTTCCTGACAGATGTCATGAGTTGTCTTAGGTTTTAATCATGAGTAACATTGTTAATTTAACAGTATCAGTTATGCATGATATTCGCTTTCATTTGTTCATCTTGTATTTAGTGCCATGCAACAAACTTCAAACATTGCCCAATGTTGGATGACATTTTGAACATTTAAAGTTTGGCTTTGGGGCAAAAACTGATATCTATGCTTGATATCATGACAGTTTATGTCACATAATAATTCATGACAAATGCTGTTTTAAAAATGGCAATTTTATGACATCTTATGTGACATGTTCATTATACAACTAAGGTACGTGACAAGATTCAAGTAACAATGAAACCAGGAACGCTCAAGGTTTCTTCATAACTCATTTTTTCCAAAAGCTTCTTTGTAGAACATCTAAAAAGTTCTTAACTTGCGTTCCTTCACTTCTTTACTTCCTAGCAGTGTTAAATACTCCACCATGCTCTGGGTGATCATGACCAAAGACGTCAAGTGAAAGTGACTATTTGTCACAGTGCACCACACTCAGTGTACTACAATCAATGCATACTCTGCATTTAACCCACACTCACTGTGGGCAGCCATATCCACTGCCCAAGGAGCAGTTAAAGGGACAGTACCTTGCTAAAGGGTACCACCTGCAATACCTTCCTAACCTGGGGCCTCATCCCTAAACACTAACACTAGGCCATTCTATATATATATATATATATATATTGAAGATATGTTCCTAACACACTGGAAGCTCACAGCATAATTATATAAGGAATATAAGAGGTCTCTTAACTCAAACCTGAGATCTGATCCAAACATTTTTTTTCAAGACTGCACTGTTACTAACTGGGTGGGCGAGACCTAGACTGACTTTAAAGCAGTCAATGTATGAGTGATCATTCCCTCATGGTGGGTGTTTGGAGAGATATTGGAAGTGTGTTTGGTGGGAGTATGTTTTGGATGGAATCTATATGTTTGGTTGAAGGTACATTTTGTGGGAAAATATCGAGTGTGCTGGGGAGAGGATTGAGCTTTGGTTGTTGAAGGTTCCTTTGGTAAGATGCAGAGTGTGTATTCGAGGAGCTTGCTGAATGTAATTTTAGTTCAAATTTTTTTGTGAGGAAGAGCACGTTGTCAAGTGAGTTAATGGGATTTTGTTGGGATGTGTTTGCCGGACGTTTGCTGAGTGTGTGTTTGCTGGACATTTGCTGAGTGTGTGTTTGGTGGACGTTTGCTGAGTGTGTGTTTGGTGGAAGTTTGCTGAGTGTGTGTTTGGTGGAAGTTTGCTGAGTGTGTGTTTGGTGGAAGGCTGAGGAGTTTGTTTTGTGTGATGTTGCTGAGTGTGTGCTTGGTGGGGTTTTAGAGGTTGGGTACCTTGCTGCTTTGACAAATAGTTCTGATCCAGAGAGCAACGGAGGAATGTCACACAGGGCTCCTCAAGCTGGGAGATGACACACTAGTGGCCTCCTACCTTTCTCCCGTAAATCTGCTCCATTCCAGCACGTCTTTAGGACAAACAACCCCAGTTCCCCACCACCCCTACCCCCAGCTCTGCCTCTGTGGCTTGAATTGCTGTGGAGGCATCCGGGCGGTCCACTGAGAGGCAGTGAGGCAGTAATTACTCTGCTGAGTATTAGAGTTGTTTAATTGGCTGGGACTGGTGCCCCCCATACTATTTGCTCAGGGCCTCCCGTATGGGGAGTTATGGCAGCCCACTGCTTTCCTGTTCCCTCCCAGAAAGTTTGGAGTTATGACGCATGGCTCCCTTTAGATTACACTTCCCAGGTTTACTGAAGTCATTAACTGCAATGGCTGACAGCCTCTGAACAAAAGGACCATTAGAAGCTAGGGTCACAGTGTGAGAGGGGTTTTGTTACGGATGTTCACTGGCCAGAGGTAAGGATGGTGAATTCCGGACCATTGCAGTGACCCATAGTCCAGTTGTGAGCGGTCATCAGTCTTTATGGTTCAGTCTGACTGAAACTAAGACAATGCAGCATTATTTTGTTTAACTTCGCGACTAAATTTCTCGAAATCAGCTGAACAATCACAAAATACCTGCGAATGGAGCTTAAAGGCTAATGGTGATGAAAGTACACAGCCATCAAACATGCCAGCTTCACGTTTCAACGTTACATACTTTTCTAAAAGCACATTCAGATTTTGGGCAATCTCAAATAGACTCCGTGCAAAAACTCGACCAAAATTTGGTCAATTTTCATTCCCGATTTGAAGAAATTGTGAATTGCTGGTTGCGTGTGGCGTCTGTCTCAGGTCCCCCTCTCAAAGCAACACTTTATGCAGATTTTGCGCCCCCCACGAGCACACACACGACAGGGGAAACTCCGGGCAGACCTGATTAAATCAGGACAAAGGAATTTGGTGACATTCAATAGCACTTGTTGTCATCGGTGCAGGCGCTAATCTTCTGCGTCAGCTCCGCCCCTTTGCAAGCACGGACAAAGCTCCTATTTGCTCATCTACCTTTTAATGATCGTGGCAACAGTAAATATGTGTATCTGTCATAAAAGTGTAACTCTACCTTTTAGATGATATCTCACCCCTATCAGGCTTGGCCTGGTGTAATCTCTTGGCACCGAACAGAGGTGAGGTCACAGCTGTAACTTCATCCTTCACTTTTATGTTGTGGCTTACAAAGGACCCCATGTCTTGGCGTGTTTTGCAAGCTGCACAAAACTGTAAACAGAAACATGTTTTTCTCCCCCAACCATACCGGCCGCAATTGTACATAAAAACTAAAAACCCCATAAGTACTCGATGGCCTAAAGGCCCAAAGAGGCTTCGCTGCTGAATGGTCGATTTTATAACAAAGCCATTAACTTGCTCTATAATGTCACATATGTAAGTACCATTGATCCAGATGTTTGTCCTGTATGAGCCTGCCATGTCTAACCTCACTGCAGTAAAAGTGAAAAAAAAAATGCTGCTAAGCAGAGGATGTTTATAGTAGCTGGTAGCAGCTCAAGATGGAACGTTCAACCTCCAGAACAATGCTGACCTTCGCTCCATCCATTCCCTGCTCCCTACCCAGCATGGGGAGGAATCAGTCACCACATCATTAGTGTCCAAAAGCACCTGGGCCTCTAGCCCCCATGCCCTGCTCTCCTCAGCCTGCACCCTTAGTATCCCCCAGAGCTTTGGTCCCCTGCTATTTTAAAGGTAGGCCACATGCTGCTGACAATGTTATTCCTCAGCAGCAGCTAATACCAGACTTGACTCGAGTCCAGTGTCTGGCACTGTTCAGTGCAGCGTGCTTAAGAAACTCCCACCGAACACTCTCCTTACAGCATCCCACAAAAAAAACACTCAACAGCTTTCTCAACCCAGTCAACACAGTTCCCACCAAACACACTTCCATCTCCTACCATAAAACACTCCTACTACTGTTTGCCTTTACAGCCTTCCCAACATACATTTTACAATCTATTAAAGAAAAATACAGCCAGCAACCTCCAACCAAACACACATTCAACAACTTACACAAAAAATATATATTCATACATAATATATATATATATATATATATATATATATATATATATATATTCAGACACATGACCCAGAGGTCTTAACAGTCTGAAATCAACACCTACTACCCAATACACACTCTACAACCTACTGCCTACCACCCAGCTTACCTTAAAAACCTTCATGCCAAACAAACGTCTTACCCAACACACGCCCAACAGCATCTTACACAGCAAACTCCCAAACACACACTTTATAATCTCCTACCAAACTCAGCAACCTCAAACCAAACAGACACTCTATAATCTCCTACCAAACTCAGCAACATCAAACCAAACACACACTCTACAACCTCCTACCAAACTCAGCAACCTCAAACCAAACACACACTCTACAACCTCCTACCAAACTCAGCAACCTCAAACCAAACACACTCTACAACCTCCTACCAAACTCAGCAACCTCAAACCAAACACACACTCTGCAACCTCCTACCAATCACAAACTAATCAACCTTCTACTAAACACAGCCTCCACTAGCTCCTACCCAACATAAAATCCACCACCTCCCACCAAACACACTCTCACAGTATGCTCACACTAAAATACACTTTCAGTAAGTTTCCACCAAACACACTCCCCTTCAAACACCCAATAACTACTACCTAGCACTTTTTCCTTTTTTCCATCAGGGAAGAAGTGCAATCATTTCTCAGTCTGTCAGACTGGGTGAAAAACAATCCCCTCTTTGCCGGGGTAAATTGAGGTACAGTGTATTGAGTTACAGACTTCATAAACAGCGACAGCTCTCGTGAGATGGAAGGCATGAGGCAAAAAAGCCCTCCTTTGTTCTCCGATGCTGATAATGAAAGGTGGCACTGGAACGACACAGTTCTTCAACAGGTAACGGCTCATAAAAACAGTTTGCTCTGCCTTTTGTTGTTTAATGTGGCATAAATGAACCCACACGCATTTAATAGCAGGTCTCCTCCCAGTCACGTCAAAAATAATTCTCTCCCCGTAAAACTTGAGACCAGTTAGCTCCCTGTCCCACAATCAGCCTTTTGTTTGAGAGAAGGACTGACTCTGCTGCACTGGAGCTGAAGGTTACAGCTACATCTGGATGCTGGAGATGCTGCAGTGATGTCTGTCAAGAAGCCACTGACGAATTTGACAGATTTCAAAACTAAAAAGGTTTTAAGCTGGAAAAACTGCTGCAGGCAAAGAGTGCTGGTGGAAAGTAAAGGCCTATGAAACAAGGCTGTTGTGGTAGACAAGGACACATGCACAAACACACACACACACACACACACACACACACACACACACATACACACACACTTTCTTCCTCAAACACTAATGTTTTCAACACTAAAGTACACAGGAAGATATAAGAGTTTAGTTGATAAGAGGAAATGAGATATATTATATATTCTATGAGGCCAGTTAGCTTCCTGTCTCATTTATGCAGTGAATAAAATAACTATTGAACACCTCAAAGTTTTTCACAATAAACATATTTCTAATGAGGCTTTTCAAATGAAATTTAAACCAGATGTTGGTAACAACACAAGTAATCCACACATATAAAGAAATCGAAACAAATGGGTCCATAAATGAAGTTCTGTGTAGTAAAGTGGAATGATGGGGATGTTAAAAAGAACAGTTAAGTTGTACGCTGTAGCTTAACTTACCAACAACAACAAGGCTGAAGTTAAGTGTGACGCTCCCGAAACCATTGATGGCTCGGCACACATAGACTCCAGCATCTTCTGCCTCCACTTCCTTAATCTTCAGGCTGTGTGTCCCTCTGAGGATGCGGAATCGGCTCCAGCCTGGGTTCACAGTACGCCCGTCCTTCAGCCAGTGCCAGAGCGGTGGAGGATCTCCCTCAACGGGACATGGCAGACGTACAGTACGGCCCAGCCGGGCCATCTGCCTCTCCTCCACCACACGAGTCACCCATGGAGGACCTAGACAGAAATAGTGCTGCTGTTATATTCAACCACAAACTACTGCTTACAATGAGCGTCACAGTTCAAGGGCAAATCTAGAACTTGGGTTTAGGAGAAACATCTAGAATGAAACGATCACTTCTTGTTATTAATATGTAATTGATATCCAGTGTATCTTCAACGGCATCCATGTTATCATGTCTCAAAGTAGATGATAAGAAATACTTAGATTGATAGATTGATAGATGTTATCATTTAATTCTATTTTTATTTTCCTAAAACTTCCTGACCTTTTTTCATCTGTAATAACTGTGTAATTACAGATTAACAATGCTTGTAATTACTTAATGTAATTACACTACATTAGTATTAGTTACACTGTACTTGCAAACATTCTGAAAGTGAAAAGTGAAAGTGAAAGTGGCAACCCTTGTCATTGCGAGGTCACAGCACAGCACTCAGTGAGCCACAACGAAATTGGACCTCTGCATTTAGCCCATGCAAACACCGTGCAGCAGTGGGCAGCTATTGAAAGCGCCTGGGGAGCAGTGACGGGGACGATACCTTGCTCAAGGGTAACTCAGGGCAACCGACTGGTGAGGGAATCGAACCCACAATCTTCCAATGCGGGGGCAACTCCCAAACCACTAGGCCAAATAATTAAAATGTTACTGCGGACACCACATATAACATGGGGTGGATTAGTTCTCGTATAAAACACTAGCAACTACTTGACCTTTGCTGTATGATGTGAACGGCTGACAAAGCAATGATAAACGATAATGTTGATTAAATATATATAAATCAGTATTACTGTTATTATATCACTTATAAACTAATGCTAATAGCGCTATTGCATGCAGTTCTGCAAATTTGGCAGGAAAGCTTTGGCCCAAACTGCATGACCTTGCTAACTGTTGGCATTTAAGCCTTGTTTGTATTTCTGCCTGGCCTAGTCCTTTATCCACAAACGAACATCAGGCTTAACGACCCTTGACTTAATAGGTTAAGAGGGCTTTTTATTCCTCGCTTGATTTGCGTCTGCCTCCACAAGGAATGCCTGTGTAAGCTCAGGAATACATCTCCGGTCAAAGGCTCTGCCTCCTGAATAATCCTATTGTGAACCCATTTGCCCAAGTATGTTTCATATCACGGCGTGGGCAGACAAGACTTCTCTTTATTTATTCAAGGTCTTTTATTCCGTATGCAGCAAAAACGGGGAGGAAAGGGAGGTCAAACACTCTGAGTGGAGAAATATGTGGAAAATGAAACAAGTTGTAATGAGTGAAGAGCTTCTCACAGACCCTACAGTCTCCTTAGCGTCTTGCAGTGATAAAAAAAAAGTGTATTTAACACCCAAAATGAAAAGATGGAGTGTTTATAGATCAAGTTTACACAGGTGATAAAAAAAAGCAATCAGTTATTTCATAGTTTGGAAGAAAGAAAAGTTTTTATACTTATATAAAGACGTTATGACGTTATGCTTTAAAAAGCTTTATGTTTTGGGCTGTTTTACTAAAAGAAACTTGATTTTATTTCAGAGAGTTAAAAGTAGAAAGTTGAAAGTAGAGTAAATTGCTGAAATGTACTCGTTTGTAAAGCACTTAACAAAAAGTGGGACTGGCATGTTATGGAATTAAATGCTTCTAAACACTTTACATTAAAACAGCTTAAAGAATTTTAAAATTTTAGGACAAAAGTAATGAATGAATCTCTAAAAATGATTTCTTTACATTTTTTTAAGTTAAAAAGTCATTTGTTTATGACTTAACGTTTATCAATAAATACTATTTGCTACATTACGTAGTTTCATTTTGTTTGAAAAAGTAGACATAATTGAGTAAATGCATTTAAACTTTTCTTTGACACAGTTTTTGCTCACTTTACAGAGTTAAAGGTAAACTGGGACCAGCGTGGCCAAATTTAACATTTAATTTCACAGCTTTTTCACCAAGAACCCTCTCTCTGAATCAAAAATACGAGAGTCTGAGCTCGAAAGTTTTCAGGGAATATTTCTCTCTTTTTTCATGGCTCTTCTGTGAACAAGGTCCTTTTCATCCGATTCATTCTGCTCAGGGAGACTCCCATGAGAACTACCTTTCCATTTCCTTTGGCCCGCTTCAGTCACCTCAGCTATGGAGTGCACAAGAGTGTATGTGTGTGCGCGCGCGTGTGTGTGTGTGTATTGGACGGCATCTCTCATTCATGCCCGGTACGGTCACATCCTGTTGCCCGCTCCAGCAGCTGCTCCAAGAACCACCAAAGATTATGGAAATTGAAAAATGAAACTGCACCCAAATTGTTATTTCACTTTTTTTTTTTTTTTCTCAACTCCCCTCAAAATCTCCCTCTTGGAGTGAAGTGTTTTCACCTGGAGCTGCTGGTCAGCATCCAGGAAAATGCCACGAGAGCTGAGAGAGGGGAAAAGTAAGGCTTGTTTTGGTGCTGGAATTAAATTACAGTACATTCCTGAAGGTCTCCCTCAGAAGTCTTCTCTGAAAATATTGCCCTGTGCTCCTAGAATGGTGCGAACATCTCTCCCCTCGGAAGCAGAGAACGATGGCGATAAAAGATGATTACAGCTATAAAGGTCTGATGGAGTGTATAAAAGAAAAGAGCATCCATAATCATTACGTTGGGTTTAATGTTTTAAGGTCAGTTTGGGCTGTAACAGCGCAGAGAAACGACGGGGCTTCACTTTGCTCTCTATGTGATGATCTTTTCACTTTTCTTTCAGAGATTAAGAACCGCAGGACCACTGAGTTTGTGTGTATATCAGAAATATGGGTCATGTGACCTTTCCCCATGAACGGCTTGGCATCATACAGAAATGACTAAACATGAATGTAGAAGTGCTCCGATAAGATCTTTGATTTAGTGTAAATGCAGTGAGTTTTTTTTAACGATCGTTATGTTTCTCTACGGTTCTAAGCTGGGCTGCTTGGTGTCCGAGCCAGAGAAGCGTGATTGTGTTGGTTTGGACATGTCCAGAGGAGATGAGGAGCATATCAGGAGAAGGATGTTGAGGATGGAGCTACCAGGCAAGAGGAGAAGAGGAACAACAAGGAGGTTTATGGACGGGGTGAGAGAGGACATGCTGGTGGTCGTGCGAAAGAGGAAGATGCAGAGGACAGGAAGACATGGAGACGGATGATCCACTGCAGCGACCCCAAACAGGAGCAGCCTAGAAGTCTAATTTAGCGTAAATGGCAGTTTTAATACCTGTACTAGCATATTTTGGGCATTTCATGAATAATACAGCTTTACATTTCCGTGGTGTATCAGTTTGTCTGTGTTTAATAATAATTATATTGTTCCAAATGAATGTTGATCTGAATAAACTACCAAACAAGGGTTTATTCTTGTGCTAGTTGGTTAGCTGAACAGACCAGATGGACATTTCTGCAGAACCTCAGGTTGTCTAGAAGCCACACCTCATAACCAACATACAGCACATCACAGACTCTTTCAAACAAGATGGCTGAGAGATGGATTAAATAAAGTAAAAGAAAGATGGCATCTCCCTCCATCAAGCATGCTGTGTGTCAAGCAAAGGTCTGTTGGATGACAGTGCAGCTTTGAAGTGGTGCAAGTAGAGAGGCTTCACGCTGAAAGATAAATCACACCCACGACGGGACATATGAGGAGGTGGGGGAGGTTAAACACATGCCCACTTACTGACATGTACAAGCACACACACCAGGACCACCAGCAGATGATGAGACTTTAGAAGAGTAACTAGCACTTTTTGAGCTTTGAAGGAATTGATTGGGTGATGAGGGTTCAGCAGGAGACATACTGTATGTTCTATGTATGATCTAGATTAGGAACCAGGGGGCTAGGCAAATCTCAGCCCATACTGACCATCCATCCATCCATCCATCCATCCATCCATCCATCCATCCATCCATCCATCCATTCATCCATCCACCCATCCATCCATCCATCCATCCATCCCTACCTTACCCGTTTATCTACTAGGATAAAGTTAGGTATAAAGACCAAGAATCAGGTCGCAGGTTGCCAGTCCATCAAAGTTCACACCCATTCACATTTATGGGGGCAATTTAACCTCTTGGTTCACCTGACATGACTGTGTTTCGACTTCCAGATAAAAACATGCAAACTCAACACAAAAAGTACCCAAGTTGCCCCAGTTGGGAATGAAACCCCACTGTACAGCTTGCCAGTCCATGGCAGAAAGTTAGGAGGGGCACTTAGGTGGTATTTCAGCATCTACCAATGACCGGACATACTTTGGACATTATTGGACCCCAATTGAGAACTGATCTCCTTGCTGTGAGGCTAACCGTTGTGGTGGCCATCATGCAGAGTGGCATATTGGTTTAATACAAGCTGCAAGTGCTGCGAAGGTTGTTTATGTGTGATTATGTGTTTGTCATGTTTACATGCTTTATGTATTTCTCAAAATTCTCTTAAAAGGGTCTTTTATCTTTGTGTGGTGCCACAGAACTCTACCAGACGAGACAGAGAGAGAGAGAGAGAGAGGGAGAGAGAGAGAGAGAGAGAGAGAGAGAGAGAGAGAGAGAGAGAGAGAGGGAGAGAGAGAGAGAGAGAGACACTTCCTGCAGAAAGGCCTCTGTCAGACCTCCCAGTGGAACAGCCCACAAACACACTGGGGAAACAACATCAATGGAATTAAACTCTGACACACTCTTTTATTGGCACATCCAGAGTGCACATAAATAGAAGATGCACACCAGACTGGCTTACCATCCATTTAACCCTTTCTGAGCTTTTTTAACCCTTTTTTATTCCACTTTTCTCTTCTGATAACATGAGGTCTCTAGTCTTGCCTCGTCAATTCATACTGTTTTAGACACAATTTAACAAACCTCTGTGCGTGTGTGACTAACATATGAACAGGAATATACAACTTTTAATCGCACTGGTTTTCTTGGCTGGCAAACACGAACAGTGAATGTGTGCATTTACACTGCAGGATGCTTTTAGGATTTACATTTTTTTTTTTTTTTCAGTGGCAGGTAGAAGTCCTGCATAAAGAAATATGAACTAAGCATGCAAAGAGAGGGAAGGTAACGTGAATATTCTGAGCTTTATGCAAATGCTTTACCATATTTCACTGTTACTCTAAACAAACCCATGTTACAGTTTCTGTTTATTGCTGTGAATCTATGAAACATTACCGTAAAAAGCAAATATAGGTTCATTTTAACTAAGATTAAGTAAAATACAAGAATATTTTGTAAATGAATCAGATTAATATGTGAGTTATAAACAAAAATAGTACTTAATAAACACCATTATGTAAACAAATAATATCCAAATAATAAACATATTAGCAATGCACTAAATTCTTATTCTGGATAACATAGCTACACATGAAAGTACAGTCTATAGCATAGTCTGGGCACATGCTTCTTAGTCCATATGTGCATGTGTGTGTGTGTGTGTGTGTGTGTGTGTGTGTGTATTGGGGGGGTGGGTGTGTGTAGAAAAAGACAGACTTCCATATGGGCATGGGCATATGGACTACCAGAAATCACTTAAAAGCATGCATGTCCCCCTCCGGCCCGCTTTGTTTCAGACATCTTGATATGGGTCTGTGATTTCTGGGGCAGGATTTATGGACAGGAGGCCTCCCAGACTGCAGCACTGGAAGAGCTTTGAAGCCCAGGCAGCTTCAGTGGCCTCAGAAGCTCCATGGTGGTGTCACAGGGCGAGCAGCTTCAAACGGCCTGACAGCACACAGCTTGAATGAATGGAAATGATGGAGGAAGTGGCACGACCATCAATCGCAGGCCGAAAGAGAGGAAAAGGGAGCATACCCGAGAGTGAGTTATAGAAGGAGTGTGAGGAGGAGAAAAGGAGAGGAAGAAAGAGAAATTGAGTGAGAAAACACGCGAGCAAGTGTGGTGGACGGTTCCCGCAAGCAGTCCAGAAAAAAAAAAAAAGTGCTATCAGAAGCCCCGAGGATGACCAGAGCATCGTGGGCCGCTGTGGGAGGAAGAGGCAGTGGTGCACATGTTTCTGACTGCTGGGTGATGAAGAAGCCCTGAAGAAATGCTGTGCATCAGCCACACCAAATCCGCTCTAAACACGAAGAGCATGCTTCACATCAGTAAGCAGAACATCAACAGGGATGTCCATCGTCAACAGGAGTCGATCCAAAAGATCGGGATCAGAGCAACCCAAGCATATTTGAATGGATCAAGACGGATTAACATCCAGCCTAGTTTGACCCTCAGTTTCTTGCTTGTTTGGCTTCTGCTTATAAGCTATATTAACAAAGAAAGTGTTTCTCAGACTAAAGCTCAATTTCCTATTTTTAGCGTCGACAAGAGTCCACTTGCTTATGAGGACTGAGCTGTAAGGTGTTGAGTTTGAAATCATCCTCTCTGAAATGGCCTAGCGTTTAGGGACTTGGCCCCAGGATTCAAGGGTTTGAATCCCAGATGAGTAGGTTGCCTTGAGGTACCCTTATGCAAGGTACCGTCCCGATCACTGCTTCCTATGAGCAACCCTCTGTTTCATAATTGGTTGAAAACAACACCATTCAACAACATCTTGTGTTTTAATGTGTTGCTGAGGAGCAGTTGTCTCTCGTTTTCAGTCCAGTCTCTGTTCCTGAGCAGTTCTCCAGATCTTCCTGAAGGACAGTGTTGTTGTCTCTCATTTTCAGTCCAGTCTCTGTACCTGAGCAGTTCTCCAGATCTTCCTGAAGGACAGTGTTGTTGTCTCTCATTTTCAGTCCAGTCTCTGTACCTGAGCAGTTTGATAGTTTTGTGTTGGTTAATCCACACAGTGATCTACGTCTGAACCTTCAAGCAGAACAAAGCGTCTCACTTAAGACATGAAGCAGAGAAGAACCAGGTGCAGATGATTCCAGATGATCAGGGGATGCTGAAAGCTGAGTGGTTGGAACCTCTTTATCTAGAACCTTGTATCTCTAGGCATTGGCAGCCACACCAAAACTTTTGTTCTCGTTTCTTTTCTATAATCTACTCCAGCAGATTCCCGTGCAAAGTTAAAGAAACAAGGAGGGGTTCGAGATCTTTGCACGGTACTGAATAATTATTTGAAATATTTAGCATTTTTCTTAAGTCTGTTAAAAAGATACGCTTAAGTAGCAAAACACTCGGTCCTATTTAAAATAGCTAAACCGCTTTAAAGGTTCGTGAGCATGAGGATTTCTTTTATATTTTTCTTTCATTTCTTTTTCTTTTTTTCCATATTCTGCTCATTACTGTGTCAAATTAAGCAGGACCAATTTAGCTCTCTTGAACTCCTTGCCCTGCGATTTCCAAACAATCGGGTGGCGTTTATTTTGACTGCATCTTGGCACTTGCAATGCTACTTTCGAGGGGAGAAAATGGGAAAACACAACCAGCCTATCAGAGCATCGTGCTCAGCGGGTCATCTAGAGTTTGATCTCATGTCATCATGTGATTTAGATAGTAGCTTTACCCCGGTCCTCCCCCACTCCCACTCCTCCTGTAGTACTACAGTGGGATCATGTTTGTTTTCAATGATATGTCAGGTAGATCAAACAGTGCTCATGGTTGTGGAATGTCACTTCTTTTTTATCTGGGAGAGATAGTGCTGAAGACTGATGCATGAGCCTGGCACACAGCAGGAGGTTGGTAAACAAATACCCCTCCTTTTTCTTCTCAAAAGTAGTCCTGGTGCTCATGACCCTCTGACAACATTTGCTTGCTGCCTTCATTCTGGTGAACTTAATCAGACCATCTATTGGAGCCAAGCCGATTTGATTAGTCACTGATATGTTGAAGTACATCGCATGCTTGTTCCACACTGTACCGCCGACCTCACTGTGTTTCCACGGCAGAGGTGTCAGGTTTCAGACCAGCATTTTTAATGCTGTCCTTACTTTTACATGTGATTCAACGTGCCTGATGATAATCAACCATCTCCAAGGGTGAAGAGTGTACACTTGCCTTTCTCTTTTTTGCACACTTCCCCTAGCACACTTGATCTAGGATATAATGAAAGGGCCCACTTGGAAGTGGATCACCAAGATGAGCTCCCTTGTGATAGGACACCATTAAACTAGGCTGTTTCCCAACATCGTCCAGTTTAGTTCTGGTGAGCCTCAGCCCACCACACTTTAGAAGAAATGACCTCAAGCCATGCTGCACTACAGAACTTCAGGAGCAACGGCGGTGTAGGGTTTTCTATCTTTTTGCACAATTGGTTCCCAGTATAATGCCACAACCTTTCAGGACCTGAAGACCTTCTATAAAAAGGTCATGTGCCCATGTTTCTGGCTACTGGGCAGCAGCTGCCTCTCATCTGCTACCCCATTAATCAGAAAGACAGCCCTGGTGCCTTTTCTCTCTTTGCTGACATGGAGGCCAAGGTGACCCCTTTCAGGTGAAACGTTGATCCGGGAGCAGCCTGCCAGCCGTTTGTCCTCAGTGTCCACAGCTTCGTTAACCCCTGCTCCTCTGCCTGATACCTTTCCCTATGCAGTGTATTTCGAAACCAGCAGAGGAGACTGACACAGCAGATTAGACCTGAGGAACCCAACAGTTTTCCTGAATCTGTCATCACACAGCCCTTCGAGTCTGCTTAAAGCTGCCTTAGACCAGACTACAAAAGCAGCACACTAGAGTCAAGGCCCACTGGGCAGCTGCTAGAAAAACACAAATCTGAAGACTTCAGATGTCAGATGTTCTGGATTTGAGTCCTGACTCTCCTAAGTGACCTTTCAAGAAACGGAGTAACGGACAATTTAGTCCAAATGTGAATTCCCCATTTCTGGTTTCTGCCCAAAATGATCATTGTATAAAATACATAAATGTTGTAGGAAGACATTCTCAATATTGATTTCCAAAACAAGCACCATCACCCATATTAACTGCTGCTTTAATGTAACCAGAGAATATGTGTGTCAGCTTGAAGGTTCTGCATTGGATGCTTGCATGTCAAGGCAGGTGAGGATTATTTCCCCGGCCCCCAAAGGTGGGAAACACACTGTAGAGTGAATTCTCCAGTTGCTGAAACATGATGGCTCTCAGAGCAGTGAAATCATAATCTCTTTACATCTCCTTTCAACACAGACTGCTTTGGTTTGTGACTCACTGAGAGTGAGACACGGGGCTGATTCACAATGCATTGCTTCTATATCGTAAGCACTCAGAATATCAGCCTGAGGTCACCCGGCATAGGACAGCACCCCTATATTCCCTCCTTCCATGGACCACCAGCGGTTAGACCACAGGGAAGGGCCTAGCAGCACGCCAAACCTGGCCCCATAAATGCACCCACAGATTGGAAAGGTTTCATGCTAATGCTGGCGAAGTCAGGCTCCTGCAGGGTAACGAGCACCTGCTTATTAAGAACACTCTTTGTGTGAGGAGCTCGCTTGACAGTTCTCACACGCAAGCTTTCTAATCCTGCTTTAGGTTGCGATGTTTTCTTTCTCCTGATTTTTCCCCCTCCTTCACTCTCTTTGTCACTAAAGGAAGCTTTTTCTCCTTTACACATAGCACAGAACCATTGTTCTCTAAAACTGGCTTGCGTTAAATATCTCTTAACGGCCTTGATTCCTAACTGGTGTCTCCCATGAAGCACATCGACTTATATTCAAATCCTTCTAGAGCTGTGGGGTGGTGGTGGTGGTCTAGTGGTAGGATACTTGCCTATGGACCTATGGCTCAAGAGGTTCCAGGTTTGAATCCCACCTCTAGCACTACCACCACTGGGTCCCTGAGCAAGACCCTTAACCCTGAATTGACTGTCCCTGTAATTAGGACATGTAAGTCGCTCTGCACAGTAGAACAAGCAGTTCCTCTATCCAATGAAAGTCTAATGCCGATTCTCTATTTGCATAAAAATGAAATATCTTGCATATGCAGCCTCACTGATTGCGTAGGTCAGAAAGCAACGTAAAGTGCATCATTACTGTACGTACACGCTGCAGTGAACATTGCAAATTCTAGTGAAGGTGAAGATATGCAAAAATTATTCTCCAGAAGTGGGATTATGAGCTATTTGAGTAAGGATCTAAAAACAAGCCACAAAACTATGCACTGCAAGACTGAACTTGAGGACTGGAGTTGTATTCCACAACCTGCGTGACCTATTTGCAGTGACCCAGGGTACCTGTAACACTGACCCAGAGCAATGTGGGCCCAAGCCAGCACTTAGAGACATGGGACTAAAGGCCATTAAGAAGCAGAGGCTCTCTGAACTGTGGGATCCACATCTCTGGAATGTCAGGCCTTTCAGAAAAACATGTCCATTAGACAAATACACCTGATGGGACGGGGCATTGTGGCAGCCCTGTCTTTCAGAGCTGATTTTTTTGTGAGCGGTCAATGCTGGTGGGGTTGGACAGCTGTAATCCTCCCTGTGAATCTCTGAGTAATCCCACCTGTGAAGAGAGACAAAAGGAGAGCAATAGTGCCTCCCAGCAGCAGTGCTTCAGGACTCCCACACCCAACCGAGCGTTTCAGGAGGCCTGCTCCTGCACGAGCACACTGCTCCAACAGGCTCGCCCCATCAGAATGAGCACAAAAATGGAGGGCGACGGCTTCTTTCACTGCCCGACTCCCACCTGTGCAAACACTCCACCCGGCCTGTCACACAGGTAATGCCCTCACACACAAGATCACACACAGAGAACAACATGCCACTGGAGCCATCCAAACCCTCGACCATTTTGCTGAGCGCTGATAAAAAACAGGAGAATAGTTCAAAGACTTGAAGCGCTCTTTGTGTTTTAATGCCTCCTCCATAAATACCAACACTTCTCCAATAGCTGCGTCCCGGAGATGCCGCATGAGAGCAAATGTGGCTCATTAAGAACACTGTTTACTTAAACTGGCTTTTTCACCCGACAAACTGCCGGAGCGACGTTAGAGGAGGGAGCATGTTTGAGGCAGATCACAACTACAAAGGCAGGGCCGGGCCGGGATTTAATATTATGGGGTGGAACAGAACGTTTTGTCTGCCAGATTGAACTCGTGAAAAGCAGTTGATATCATTAACATGCTTTATGCACTTGTGTGTGCACGTGCAGGCTTTGAACATCACGAACATCATGTTCAGATTTAATAACTACATTATTTCCCATCAAAATGTGTTGGTTAACTAACTCAGCCTTTACAATGCCAAAGAACACACGCACGGTCCGTTTCTGCCAAAGAATCCTTCTCTTCGTATAAAAGGTTAAAAAAAACCCTGTAACTTTCATTTTTCGACTCTTGCAAAGTTGTCGCTAATAGAGATCTCGCCTTAAGCAGTATTTGTAATTATCGCTCGAGCGCAGGGCCGAACAGAGGCACATGTAGGAGCCACTTAAGTTGACAAGTTGACAAGCATAACATGATCTTCTCTAATGGAAAAAGACATCATCTGGGGGCCTCGCTTACATTTCTGAGACGCAAACTGTGTAGTAGGAATGGTGGAAAGTATCTGAGAAGTTGAAGAACCACCCAAGCACTTGCTCTCACAAACAGACAGAAAGCCACAGCTCAGGTTACGCTTCCTGTTTGTACCTTCAGGCCCTGAAACTTCTGCACTTATTAAACAACACCATTCAAGTTATGTCAAGAGCAGGACCTGATGACTCGAGTTTGCTGCAGTAATGAATTTAATCCATTCATTAGCAATAATTAATAACGATAATATTCTAAAATACTATATATTAGGATCTCAGGTTGAAGGTACAATATAGTTTGCATATCAGGTATAAACTCAGGCTATTCTCCATGATGCATGGTAACATTATCATACCTTTGTGCACAGCAATTTAGTTTTTTTTTAAGTTATTTAAGAGCAATTCCAAGTAAGGTATTGCGCTCATGGCCACTGAAACGGCTCTTCTTCAGAACAGAGCTGATAAAAATCACAGCATGAACAGCCACAGCAATGCAGAAGAAAGTGCAGACAAACACTTTATTCCTGGAAAAGGTGAAAGCCTCACTCAGCATGTAGGATGAGGAAGATGCCCAGACTTAATAAAAAAATCGTAATTTCTGCATATCTTACTGGGGAAGCTCCTTGTTGGTGCTATTTCACGACTGTCAGATTGTCTTATCTCTGCCGTGTTGAGTAGGTTAAATGAAAGAATTGGGGACAGATGTTTTACTGCAACAGTGCCTAAAGATACAAGGTGTCTGGATAAAGGAGTTCCAACCACTTGGCATTCTGGGACTGAAGACGAGATCCAAAAACCTTGTCCTGCAGGAGCCTGATAGGATGAATCAGTGAAGTTCAGAATTTATATTGATGTATAAAGACTTCAAATGTCTAAATTCAATGTAGGACTGAGGTGTGTAGTACTGAGACCAGTGAACATATAATCTCATATTTCTGCTTAGCATTAGCTTTGCAGGGTTTTTTTTTTTTGTTGTGCAACGGTGACTAATAAAATTATTTCCAAATAAAGAGATTATATGGAGACACATGGTGCATGTTCATGATTATAACAAAATGCTTCCACAGCAAAGCAGCAGGCAACCATACATCCAGGGTCCGGAGAGCACGCCTTGGGGAGAAGTTTGCACAAGGGCATCTCAAGGTAACTTTAAGTTTAAGACTCGAGTTTAAGACTCGAAACCACAACATTCCGATCAGGGAGCCTAGTATCTACTAAACCACCATAGAGTGTTCCATGCTTTATGTTGGACTGGTTCACAGCTCCTGGTGAAGGTTAGTGCTGTAAGGCAGGTTTCTTGGCTTCAGTCCATCATGTTAGTGATTAAGCCGACTTCCAGAGTGTATCTTTATTCTTTATGCTATATAATTTCATCCCACAGCTATTGTTTAAGAGAGCTCAATCATAATGGCTTATTCTGAGGGTAGGAAGACTTCTCCTCTCCCTTAGCATAGCATGATGTAAGCCAGAGAGGCCATCTGTTAGCTTTCACAGTAGTGTTCTCCTCCAAGTGTGTTGAGCTGTTCATTAACACTGCACTAACTGCACATGGTGGCCCTCATGCTTTAGGTTTTGATATGGTGTGGCTTCTGGAGTCCTTGCAAGAGTCCTAGAAATGTGTGTAACTCTGGGCTAAAAGTAAGTGAAAGTGAAACAAAAGTGACTATTTGTCATTGTGTAACACAGCACACAGTGAAACACAATGAAATTCAACCTCTGCTTTTAACCCACACACACCGTGCAGCAGTGGGCAGACAGATCCGGCACTCGAGGAGCAGTGATGTGGACGAGACCTTGCTCAGGGGGCCTCATGGTAATCAACTGGACCAGGATTCTGACCCATGATCCTCCGATCCTGAGGCCTATGCCCCAACCACTGGGCTGCCACTGCTCAATAATATGCTCTTCTAATTTTGGGCAAATGAAAAAAAGAAATGCAAGTAAAGTTTGCAAGTACAGCCTAGAGCTGAGCCCGGCAATACTCCTCTGCTGCAGTGGCAGATCACAGAGCCTGCATGGCTCCAACTGAGCGGCTCCATTATCATGCCTTTGATAGGCACCACTGCCTGCAGTGCCCCATTATCTGCCTAATGAACCAGAGGAGGCTGGCACCTGCAGAGAACAGAGACAGGCCAACGGAGGGGAGCACTCCAGCAGCCCAGGCCTGGACCACATCCCTCTGATTCCTAGCATTAAAGATCCAATCAATACGTTTTTTTTTCTTTTCTTTTTTTACAGCTAACCTAAGTCACATGCAAACGGGCTGACATTATTTTGGTCAATAATCAGTCAAGCAAGCTCATTGATGTTTGAATCCACAAACAAAAAAAAGCTATTTACCTCCAGTAAACCTGTTTATACCTTTAAAGGGGGAGGTGATGATATGGAGGGGCCTTGTTTACAACCCCGAGAGTCTGGATCTGATTTAGGTCGCGAAGCACAAAGGCAGAGCGGACCGGCTCTTGCTGTGGCCTTCGCTGATAAATCCGTCTGTAATATTTTGCCATCTCTAATTTACCTCAAAATCCGTGACACATGTCTTTGATGCGTGCGCCTCTCTAAACATTTGGAAACGAGTGTGACTGTGTAAAGAAACACACTGTTTTTGTTACAGCCCTGTAGTCAGTGGTGTATGGAAATCAGAGAGTGGCATTCATTAGCTGAGGTACGGCTCGCTTCACTCCGGCAGGCTAGTGGCAAATCCGAGCAGGTTGGGTGGACGGTGGAACCTGCTGGACCTGGAGACCAGGTCCATGCACACGTGTTCCTGGGCAAAAACAGGCCAGCGAGCTCAGTTCTCATAGTTAAAAGCAGGAACCTGTGTGAAACAGGAAATAGCTGACCGCATGTGGGCGAGTGAGGAGTGAAAACATTCCTCGGAACTGCCTGTACAGGGACTTTATCTGAGCTGGCTGGCATGTGTGAGCACGTGTGTGTATGGAAACGGTAGACGTCGTGTCGGGAGGAGGCAGACGGTCTAGATTCATGCAGCTCCCTAGCACTAGCTTTAGGACAGAGGATGAAATAGGATTATGGGACATGCTCCTGTGATTAACGTGGACATTTAACTGAGCTACAGAGCTCCGGAAAAGTGACGGACAAGCATTCTGTCACACTAACATGCCGCGAAGGCATCGTGCCAAAAATATTGGGAGCTCTTGCGGCTTTCAGTGACTGTTTTGCCTCCAGCTATGTGTTGTAATTCTGTAAATACAGTGAGACGCTTGACCTCACACTAAACCAGGTACGAAGCCGTGCGTGTTGTCCCAGGATCTGCTCTTTCATGTCTAAGCAAAACACGTGAATGTGGAGCTCACCTGGGGATTAGGACTTTTTAACAGTTAACTCACCTCCCCAAGTTTATGCTGACCTTTTGGCCTTGTTTACCCCGATTCTAGCAATCGTGCTTATCCAGACCGAATGGCCCATCATTAAGCTACACCCAGCTCCCAGCCTTCCAGGCAGGACTATAAGGAGGAAAAAGGAAAAGAGCAATCCAAGGACAACAAAGACCATGCATGCTTCCCTCCTCCCACCAAGCGCGTCCCATAGATGCTTTTAGATAGCAGCCCAGTCAGCCGATGGAGTGATAAATACAGAGGACAATGCAATGTTTACTTAAGCCGAGGTCACTTCTGACCGCATTCTTATCAGCCCAGTGACCGTCATGACACCTACCTGTGCAAATACTGTTAAAGTTAACCCTCCCAAGGCCATTGTATGGGCTTAATGGTGTTGAAGGATCCCTGTGAGGCAAGTGAAAGCACTTGCAGGAGTGCATCGAAGTCCTCTGGAGTCACGCATTCATATTAGTTCAGCATTTTTATATATTTTTTTAAATAAGGTCCATAATTGACTCTTGGCTTGATTGTACAGATTTAGGAAGAAATGAAAAAATCTAACTTGGTACAAAACAGGTGCAAGCCCAGCCTACAGAGCTTTGAGCACTTTTTCAACAGGCCAAGGTTTTTTTTCTAACAGGTGAAATATTAAAATGATGAAAAATGAAAGAAATTGGACTGTGTGAGCACTGGGATAGGCTCCAGCAGCTAAGATAATAGATGGATGGATGGATGGATGGATGGAGAGGTTTGGATGGTTCAGAGGTATAGATGTCTGACATGATAAAACCTTTAAAACATTTTTCTGGAATCAGTGTTTTTGATCCAGTCAAACAAGATCGAATTCACAACTAACCCTCAGCAGTATTACATCACACCGCTGTGACATGTGATCTATAACAGTTTGTTTGCTTTTTCCAATCATTTTCACTGTTAAAGACACAAAGCTTCTCACATAAACCTGGATTAGAGCCTCGCGGCTACAGTTGCCGTGCACAGTTTGGGTTGTGCAGGTTTAAATAGAGGGGATAGTCAGATAGCTGCGCTAAGCAGCACTGATTAACCAGCTTTCAGGGTCTTAAAAAAACACGGTGACTCATCATATAAGAGACTAATTCTTAGTTTCCCTAATCTTTATGTAAAATGGGCTTTATGTCACTTTGCGCCAGCAAGCCGGGAAACTTTTTCCTACCTTTCCTACCTCTCCCACCTTTCATCATGCGAAAAGCAAAAACAGTGAACTAATTCAGAGAGACTGCGGGTATATTTTGCTTGGAAATATGTCAGACTATGGAGGGAAAATGCGCAAAATACATTTGTGAAGTCACGATGACTTTGCAGGGCCCACATTCTGCAGTATTCCTGCATTTCAGTGAGGCCAGGGCAGCAGAATCCAAATCTAAATGAATATTTTCCCTTTTATCACAAAAAATTCAACAGTCTTTGTTACTGTGGCTTGGTGATCGATACACAGCGATCTTCTCACACGGTAATAGTAAGTAAACCCTCTTCTGATTGGTTGCACTGAACTGGGTATCACTTATGGGGACGTCAGGGCTGAACACTCCCTATAACTTTAATAAAACTTTGAATGGGTGGGACTAAAATTGTATGTAAATTCACTGATAAGAAAAGTTTTTCAAACATATTTGCTGATAATATGTATTATACTGATTGGGAGATCCAATTAATATGCCCCTTTAAAACTGCTTGTAGAAAATTTCCAAGACCAGAATATGAGCTTTTAAAAGAGCTCCTAAAGCTAATGTATTGGTCCAGAAGTGGCCAGTATTCGTTAATCATGGTCCCAGCAGTGCACAGATTAGACTATTTCCAGCCCCATCCCACCTGATCCAGCTTAGTCATGTCTCCATAATCATCTGCTGAGATGCCCTGAATCATAGAACAGTTGTATGGGTGGAGGATTTGATTTGTGCTGATTGAATTCTCTGAAAATATAGAAACGGAGGCACTTATGCTGTTATGGCAGCATTTGAAAGGGTAACCATGCGCTCGTCTCTGTATACGCCATTGTTGCGTTTCCTGAATTAGGCTGTAAAGTGTCTCAGCAGGGTGATGGTGAAGAAAGAGGGACCAGAGCCGTTCCCAAAGACATGAAAGCTAAACTCTGCCCTCTTATACGCAGGCCGCTTGTCAGCAGGTGTCATCTCCCCCGGTCTGATATATCCTCACAAATCTATGGAGCCCAAAATCTTCCAAGAACAGGGAGAGCCTGTGGGCTGGCGGAGCTCCAGGCGTCCGTCTCCAAACTAAACGCGTTCATGGACACTTCCTGACCCGCTGAGACTCAGTCAACAAACAAATTGAGATCTTAAAGGGGCTTTTGTCAAGCTTGACCTCAGTGCACACGTAACGACTCGCTCGGCGGCCAAAATTGCTAGAAAACATTCCTCCAAATTAAACCTCTGATGGAAGAGGGACTTGGGTAATGACTTTACTCAGAAGATTTAAACATCTTTAATAGACAAAGCAGTGTCACATCTTTCCCTGACGTAAAGGGAAAGTCAGTTTGGTGAGAAACTAAATCAAACAGGGGTTTCCTCAGTCAACTAAACCAAAATTAAAAGCAGAGGCACTTCAAGCTCTTGAATGAAGTGAAGCACTAGAATGGACAGTCCAGAATGGAAGACCCTGGTTTGACCCCTTCTTTACTCTTTTACCTCCAATAATAGTCTTAACTGTCTCCATTATTAATTTATTAATGCTCCCTGTCAGGGTCTTCAGTGCTGTCCATCAAAGTGCTTTCTTTCATTTTTTTAAAAGTTTCTAGTCACATCCAGTTCAGCAAACCATGACAACAAAGTGAACACATGGCAGCTTACCTCTACCTTCACATGATAATGCCATCATCAGGACACCGACGAGAAGAAAGAAGTTCTCTCCCTCAGGATTCATCCTGATGCTGCTCTACAGCGGGACAGAAAGGAGAGGAGAGAGCGGGCCAGCTGCTGCACATCTGCAGAAGCTCCGCACACGCGGAGTTACTGAGCAGACCGAGCCAATCAGCGCAGCCCAGAGACAAAGCGCCATCTGTCGGTGAAACGTGGAACTGCAGAGCTTCAGTGTTCGGAGAGGGTGGTCTCTTTCATTTAGGGTTAAAAAGACCTGGATTTATGAAATGATGACGATGATGACGATGATGATGATGATGTTGATGACGATGATCATCATCATTATCATCATCATTATTTTCTTCTGCATTATTTATGCTCTGCAATAATTCTCTTGATCATCATTATAATTGATATCATTCATCTTCACAATCACCATCATCATTCCCTCATCATCACCATCTTCCCCATCATCATCATTTTCAACATTGTTTCTTTACCTTTAATGATCATCATCACCATCATCATCTTCATCATCATCAAAATCATCATTATCATCATCTTCATCAACATCATCACCACCATCACCATCATCATTTTTATCAGCATTATTTCTGCATTATTTATTCCCCATAATAATCATTATAATTCATATCATCCATCTTTACAATCATCATCTTTTTCATCTTCAGTGTCATCATCATCATTGACTCTATCATCATCATCATCACCATCATCAAGCTCTTCTACACATTTACTTATATGCAGTTATCACCACTGGATTCCAGACCATTCTGTCTCAGCAGATATAAATCAACTGTAGCATGAAATTGTAAAAACTATTATTCTTTCATTTTCGCAAAAGACTCTTTTCTGAGATGAACTCAAAATGATGCTCTCAGAAAAAGCTTGCTTCAGCCGACCAGGTTTGGAGTCAGATAGTAAATTGCTTCCCCCTACTGGGTTTAAAGAGCAGATAAATAAACGGCTGTAAATCACTTTTCAGAGCAATATCGAGAGTTATACACTCATTTTGTACAGTCTGCAGCAAACAAACAGAGTTATTATTCCAAAATCAGGAAATGAGTGCTCAGACCACAATCAGACGCCATGAATCAGGTGAATCATTTTCAGCTGAAATGGACTGAAAATGGCCAGACCATTTAATATTGGACGGAAGCACGAGGTCATTTATTTGTTATTAGACTCTGTTTGCCATTACAGTCACATTTAAAAGTTGAGACGAGTGGGTAGTAATTTGATTTCACTCTCGACTCTCTCATATAAAATGACTGATGTGCTCTGTTTGGCTGTGAACTTATAAGAGTGCCATTTGGAGATCTGGAAGAAGCTCTGAAAACACCTGTGATGCTTATATGAGAAGGTCAGGCTCCTCGCTGGCTCTAGATGGAGCTGTAAGCCCACATATAGCAGTGATCTTTTAAAACGAACACAGAAGTAAAGTACAAAATGAATCATTTAGAAACATAATACAAATAAACAAATACATAAACAAACAAACAAACAAACAAACAAATATATATATATAGCTACCAGACAGACAGAGCGACAGATAGATAGATAGATAGATAGATAGATAGATAGATAGATAGATAGATAGATAGATAGATAGATAGATAGATGGATTTTTTCGCTCTGCACTTGTCCATGTAGGTCTTCCTGATTCATATAAGATACAAAAGGGGAGGAATTAGAGGACACCACCAGCCTCTCATTAATGAAAGGAGACATGAATCCGTCCCAGCTGGTTATATTTGCATTATTTATATTCTGCACATTTCTGTCGTCTCTCATCCTGACGGTCTCCACATGTGGTAGAAAACTTCGGGTGTAGCCGCGCCGGCTAATAATGAGGCCTGTTAATGTGTCCCTGTCTCCGAGCTGCTGTTGCTGCTGCTTTACAGCTCCATCTCTCCACCTTTCCATCATCTCTGAATTTAGCTACACTCTCAATTCCCACCATCCAAACCCGCCGCTAATCTGCTTGACTTATGATCGTCTCCGCTTCCCTTTTCTTGGAGCTGCTGCAATGCTAAGTGACTGTGACTCCTCCAGGGAGGCAGAATGAAATTCCTCTTCATGGCGAGGCTCCCGCGGGTGCCGGGGTTTCATCGCTCTCCCTCCCACTCCGTCGCCCCCTGTGGGTTCCCAAAGTCATTTGGCGCAGGATGAGACCCCATCTTGCCCCCGCCTCCACCCACACGGCCCCCCTCAGGGCGCTCCGCTTTGGCCCCGTTCAGATACAGAAGGATGGAGATGTCCTCAGAGCACGCCTACTCGGCCACTTGATGGTGGGAGGTGATTTAGGAGCGACTCACAGGCGAGCGAAAGGTTCCCACTTTCCCTCTCATCTTCTTTTTCGCTTTTTTGCCGTAGCCGTTACCCAAAAGGCCTCCCTGGTGTTTAAAGTTGTGAAAGTAAGAACTGCAAGTGTTATCTTGGAGTTATGCGTAGGGCCATTGCTTGACACAAAATAAAACTATTGGAAGAAAGTTTCCGGGCAGATATGCTGGTAACACTACACGTCCAGCTTGCATGGTGGGCAAGGTTATGTTGGATAATTAGGGTTTAATTTGTGCTGGACGATGCCAGAACCCAATCCACCTCATCATATTCTGGACCTGCGACCTATAATAGTAGATATGGCACTTCTTCTTTCATCAGTTTCCATTTCTTCCGGTCCTCTGCATCTTCCTATGCATGTCTTCTCTCACCACATCCATAAACCTCCTCTTTGTTCTTCCTCTGCTCTTCTTTCCTGGCAGCTCAACATCTTTCTCCTCAGATACTCCTCTCCTCATCTCTCCTCTAGACATGTCCAAACCAATGCAGTCTTGCTTCTCTGACTTTGTCTCAAAATCGTCCAACCTGAGCTGTCCCTCTAATATTTGATTTGAATCCTGTCCATCATCGTCACTCCCAACACATATCCTAGCGTCTTAGTAGAAATGGCACATCAGTCACATCTGAAAAACACTCGTAAAGATCTGTAGAGATGTTTCAGGATTGTATGATCATTAGAAATATCAAATGTAATCAATGTGATGCATGGATGTGCAGCTCCTGTGCATGGTGATGGAAACAGCTGCTGCTTTCTTCATTCCTTGAAATCAGGCTATATTTAAGGTGGTTTTGCAACTTAAGCTTTAAGTCTGTTTTAATTCAAGATGTACGGTTTGGTTCATTTGCAACTAACGTAATCAACCGAAGACCTCAAAAACCACTTTAGAAAACAAACAGAACCAACCTGTACAACAGTGCTGGAGGTGCTCACCATGTGATGGGTCGTTGCCAACGTTCTGGGCTGATAATCGTAGCCCAGTGCAGGAGGGTTAATGAGCACCTCCTCCTGGACTGTCTTGTATCTTTGGTGAATCCAGTGCATCCTGTTTTCAGCCAGGATGTGCTGTCAGCCCAAGCCTGGACTAATGTTTTAATACCTTGCTGCTTTGCAAACAGAAATTCAGCATATTTTACAAAAACAGAAAGATACACCTGCCTTTTTAGGATGGGATGATGTTACACCTGTAAAATTTTACACCTTTTCTGTTACAGCCTGCTAACAAGCCAGCGTATTTATAGCGTATTTATTCTGGTCTGATTGCAGTAATTATCGAGTGCAGGAGGATGGTTGGTGACGGTTGTGCCAGATCTGGTCCAGGTCCATCTTTTTTGCAGGTCTTGACACAAACGTATACACACAAAGAAAGGAGGCATATTCCCCCAGTGGTTGTTTCATAAATGTTGTATGGGATTAAGTTGACAGCGAAAGATAAAGTAAATCGATCCCAGCAGTGCGCAAGGTAAGAAATATACTCTGCTTCTAAAAAATAATCTGCTGACAACATCTACGATTTAAACTCTATAGCGATGCAGCCTGCCAAGAAGAGCCGGGCAGGGGCAGAAATAAACAGGGGTCAGAAAAGTTCTTTATGTCAGCCCTAACAAAATCACACCCACTGGAAGAACTTAGAAATCTCAGCACCGGATTATAGACCTTTCCAAACTGTCTCGGCCTCTGCGATTCGAAACCAGGTTGGCAGTGAGAAGGTCTGGCTATATCTTTTCTAAAGCGGCGCTGTGTTTAGAGGAGATAAATACAGGGTGGCGAGGCTTTAGCGGAGGACCTGGATAAGGCCAGCTTTCCCCCTCTCTATCGAGAGAGAAAGAAAAGAGCAGGGGAAAGAGCTAAGAGAAAGAAAGAAACGAGAGGACAGCAGGATTTTCCAAAAAATGCCTGGGCAGTGGTTTCCCACGCTGTCATTATTACTTTTTCCCTGACCTATCCAGGCTCTGCCCGCATGATATTGCGGATGAAATATGATATTGCAAGGAAATATGAAATGAAAAAAAGATGCTTTGCTAAATGACCCAGTTTATTATCCCTTTTTTTGGAAAATGCACATTTTTAAAAATGGCCATTTCATCCAATTAATTGTGAATATTAAGCATTTACACCAATGGTCTTTCGCCCCTGCTGTAAAAAAAGCCGATTTTATTCAAAAATAAATCTATACTTAATGACTTGCCTATATGATAACGGTCAAATATGCACAAAATAAAGAAATAAAATCTAATAATCAAATGTTTTTCTTGTTGTTTTTCACTGCTTTAATATAACAGATGCTACTTTTACATTATTATGTCCAAAAACGGATCTGTAGATTCTGATCATCTATCTGTTAGCGACTGGCGGAAATGAAGCAACACCGTTTTATCCAATTTTCCATTTATTTGACCTTTTAAAACTCATCTTTCACATTTCTACGGTTCTTTATCAAAGCAGAACCAGTGAGACTGAGCTCATCATTTCCCTCCACTTTTGTTTTGATTTGTTTTTATGCAAATGAAGAGGCAGATCAGAACGAGAGTGTGGAGCGAGTTTCTGAGAGACTTGTGGGATCACGCTTGGCTCCGTGACCGTCCTTCCAGTGTGAGCAGAAGGCCGGCTCGGAAGGGCGTGAGAGCGAAGTTGCCAGTGATGATGTGCCAAACGAGTGCTAATTGAGAGGAAGTGCTAAAAATGGCCAAGTGTCATGTCTTTAGCCTCCGACAAATGCTAATGAAGTGAAGAGCGGGGCCGATGTAACACGGCCACATCGCAGAGGACAAGAACTTCAGCCGTTAACATGCACCACCCAAGCTGCTCTGCTCTCAAATGCCACAACTTTAGAGGATGGAGCAGATATTAAGCCATGCTACAGCTGGAGAAGAGATATTCCTTGCTGTTTTCACTGCACCGGTACCGACACTGCAAATGTGCCCTCATTTAATATCATCAATTATGTCATGTTTTATTGGCCAATTTATGTCAACACACTGTGGGAATTTGGCTTTGACCATTGGTGACTCTCTAGAATCATGATTTATTGCAATGTGGACAATGTTTAGGTGTTTACTTAATGTTTACTTAAACATCTTCTTATAGACTGTAATATTCCTTGTAGTACAACACCTTACATGGAAAACTGTAGGACAGTGTTGTTGTCTCTCATGTTCAGTCCAGTCTCTGTTCCTGAGCAGTTCTCCAGATCTTCCTGAAGGACAGTGTTGTTGTCTCTCATGTTCAGTCCAGTCTCTGTACCTGAGCAGTTCTCCAGATCTTCCTGAAGGACAGTGTTGTTGTCTCTCATTTTCAGTCCAGTCTCTGTACCTGAGCAGTGTGACTGTTTTGTGTTGGTTAATCCACACAGTGATCTACGTCTGAACCTTCAAGCAGATCAAAGCGTCTAACTTAAGACACGAAGCACTGGAGACATTGCATGATACAGGGACAGTGTCCCGCCAGCTGAATTCCATGAATGTTCAGAAAAAACGTGTAATTACCACTGACAAAACTCGAGGAGGGTCTGGCCTGGCTGTTTCTGGCCGGTGTGGATGCCATTCAGGCCGTATCCTGGGAAAGCGGGCCCTGTTGACATTTGCCGCCAACATCAAAACACTGTAGGACACAGAGGAGAAGAAAAGGAATTACACACTTATAATCTCCACCCGTCCACAACCACAAAGCCAGCGTCGGCGTGCAGAGAGGACGGCAGCAGTCCAGCAGCATGTGTGTATGTGCGTGATTATAATGCACTTCAGACGCACTCTCAGATGTTCTGAGCGACGCTTGGGTTCACAGGTGACGACTGCTTCTGTTTCTCGCTCAGATAGAAAAAGTGCAGTGTGAAAAAGTGATAGCACACCTTTGCTGCACCTTGCAGGGTTCTTCTCCAAGTGCTCTGGCGTCTATCTTTTCTTTTTTTTTCTGGGTCTGACTCCTCCATCTGGCTCACCTCCGCCCCATCGCTGGCAGTCGTTTTTCTGCTGATGCTGAAAGACACTTCCTGTGAAGAGCCACGCTTTTGCCTTTCAACTCCGGAGCAATTTATCTCCGCCTGATTTTCTGTCAAATGTGAGATCAGTCAGCAACGTTCAAAACCTGTCCTTAACCCCGGTTTGTGTTTGTCCTCTTTCTCTCTCTCTCTCTCTCTCTCTCTCTCTCTCTCTCTCTCTCTCTCTCTCACTTTCTCTCTATCTATCTATCTGTTTATCTATCTAATCATTTATGTCTGTTTTTCTCTTCTCTCTATCACTCTCTGCATCATTATTTCCTCCCTCTTTCTTTGCTCTCTATTTATTTCTTTCAATCTTATGCCTCTTTCTTTCTATCTTTCTTTCTTTCTTTCTTTCTTTCTTTCTTTCTTTCTTTCTTTCTTTCTCTCTCTCTGTCTGTCTCTTATCTATCTATCTATCTATCTATCTATCTATCTATCTATCTATCTATCTATCTATCTATCTATCTATCTATCTATCTATCTATCTAATAATTTAGAGATAGATCATTTTAGTCTGTTTTTTTACTTTTCTCTTGCTTGTTTTTCTCTCCTCCCCTCTCTCTCTTTTTTCACACCCCTCTATTTTATGTTTGTTTTTCTCTCTGTCTTTTCTTTGTTTCATCCTCTCTCTCTCTCTCTCTCTCTCTCTCTCTCTCTCTCTCTCTCTTCAGGTCATCCACTCTTTCTGTAACACTAATGTTTGGGATCCCAGATCCACCATCAGCACCTGACCTTCCCTTGTGGCTGCAATCAAATCCTCACAACAATGTTTATTCCACCAGGTGAAGCTTTCTCAGAGGAACAACCTGTTTCTGCAGCAAAACCTCCTGCTGATTTGTGCCGTGTTAGTGGGGGGTCTGTAAGCTTGTACTGGTCATCCTTCACTTACTCCAAATAAACGAATAAATAAATCATAAAGCAGAATTTCCAGAATGTAGCTTGTGCACATTTATCCATTTATTTTAATGAAACTATGAGCTTGTTTGCAGGAGGTGAAGCTGCGCGAGGCTCTAATCACATTCTGCTCACCTACAGCTGTGTTTGTGTGGGTGAGGGATATCGCTGACGGAGCAGGAAACCAGACACAAACCCTGTAACAGACACACAGACACGCCGCGGAGCTGCACAGTGAGGATGTGAATTCGAATAGATTCAGTCATGCTGATTGGTACAGGCTAACTAGAGGGCAATAGCATTGAGACACAGCAGCGGAGGAGGGAGTCTGTTTGTCCTCTGGACAGGATTTACATCTCCAGCCAAGACTTTGTGTCTCAGCTGAGTTACTTTTGCTATTAACATCCGATGCAGCTACTGATACAATCACAGAAAAAATGCACCTGAGTTTTACTCGCCTCTAGATGGTTTCGGGCAAAAGATCATCTGTGATACAAATGTGATACAAAAAAAAGTGTCTGATGGAGAGAACAACTAAATCAAAAAGACAAAAGGAAGGTACCGTCCCCAACACTGCTCCCCAACTTCAAATGAATTATATTTAGTAAAAATGTCATTTTCGTATCTTTACTAGGAAATGGTAATGGGACCCCACGGGTGTTCCTCTGCCTTTGGTCCAGTCTTGGGACAGGCTCCATCTATTCCTAATTCCTAATTCCCAATTCCAACACCCTAAGCATTCATAGGCAGTTCTAACACGGATAAAAGGGCAACCGTGAGAAAATTCAGCCAGTGGTTCTCAAATGTATCCTGCCTCAGTCCCACTTTGAAGTGAAAGAGAAAGTGACTATTTGCCATTGTGAAACACGGAACAGCACGCAGGGGACCACAACGAAATGCATCCTAAATATTTAACCCACACGCACACACACACCCTGCATCAGCGGACAGCCATATCCAGCATACAGGGAGCATTGTTGGGGACAGTACCTCGCTCAAGGAGAAATTATGCATTTCCAGGGTGAGCAAGAGAGAGAGAGAGAGAGAGAGAGAGGGAGAGAGAGAGAGAGAGAGAGAGAGAGAGAGAGAGAGAGAGAGAGAGAGAGAGAGAGAGAGAGATGGACATGTCCTGCTGTCCAGTTTGGCTGGATGCTGTGTTTAGAATAAATGAAATAGGACTCTCTGTTTAAAGACCAAACAGAACTGTGTGTCTCTGCAGCAGCTGATAAGATTAGAATGTATTTCTAGAATTAAAGTCCCCTGTAGGTGGCACTGTTGCTCTTTATACTGGTGGAGTACCTTCAAATTTACACCCACACACACCCACACACACAGACACACACACACACACACACACACACGATGACATGGACACAAATGTGCATTTATGTCTGCATGTTCTGTATTGCACACACTCTCTCTCCCTTACACACCCACACACACACACACACATGCAAACGCACACACTCAGTCCAAAAAGAGTAACATATATTTAATTTATTGCTTAATTAAACAGATCCCGTCCATCAGTCTGTGTCTTTAGTCTCCACAGTGAATAACACAACACACAATTTAACACACACAATTTCTAACAGATGCTGTGTGTGCGTGTGTTTGTGTGTGTGTGTGTGTGTGTGTGTGTGTGTGTGCGTGTGTGTGTGTGTGTGTGTGTTATAGACAGTGAGAGGGTAAACAAAAGCAGGAGTGAGTTTGTAATTGGCAGGATATTTATTGGCTACTGGAGTTCTCTCTAAAGGTGTAATGTGTTAAATTCAGTTCAGATGAGATACAACAAGCAGAAGGTGAGAACCTGCCAGTTACTGACACCATAAAAGAATGAATAAATAAATAAATGTAGGAAAAAAGAAAGGAAACATAATTGGGTTTGCATCATAGCATTGCTCTCCCTGACAGAGTCACCCCACAGCAGGATATTACTTACTGATATTTTACACACACAGCCTCTCTCGCTCTCTCTCTCTCTGTCAAGATCTCTCTATCTGTCTCTCTTTTTCTCTCTCTCTATCACTCTCTTTGTCTATCTATCTCTGCAAATGTTCTTTTCTGCAAAATGCTTTTTAGAATGAAAAATAAAGCTTTGTTTACCTGTGTGTGTGTGTGTGTGTGTGTGTGTGTGTGTGTGTGTGTGTGTGTGTGTGTGTGTGTGTGTGTGTGCTTATGTTGCAGTACAGAAGTACCACTGTCACCTAGTGTGAAACTGTTTGTGTGTGTGTGTGTGTGTGTGTCCAGGGAGTAAATTATCAGCGATGGTCTCTTTCTCCTTCCACTGCAGAGCCTCACACACTTCTCACTGCAGCTCAAGTCCTCTGTGTGGTTTCTGTGTAAGGAGGATGTAAAAGCACGTTTAGCACAAACTCAGGCTCACAAACACACTTTTACTGTAAGGTTTACTCTGGAGATCAGAGTCTCGGGACTCCAGTACAGAACCAGGACCGCTGGACCGCTGGACCGCTGGACCCCACCAATTGCAATCTTGCAAGGGCTGCAATTTTGACCAAAGCCAACGGATCATTCTGCAGTCGTCTAAAGGCGGAGTTTAGTAAAAGCGAATGTGATGTTTGTGAACTGACAATCCGGCAAAACTATTTAAGTGAAAGTGAAAAAGTGAAAGTGACAACCCTTGTCATTGCGAGGTCACGGCACAGCACACATGAACCACAACGAAATTGGACCTCTGCATTTTACCCATGCACACTCAAACCCGTGCAGCAGTGGGCAGCTATTGAAAGCGCCCAGGGAGCAGTGATGGGGACGGTACCTTGCTCAAGGGTACCTCAGGGCAACCTATTGGGAAGGGGTTTGAACCCCTGATCCTCCGATCAGGCGCCTGACACCCTAACCGCTAGGCCACCGCTGCCCCACCTCTGCTTTTAACCCATGCACACAAACACCGTGCAGCAGTGGGCAGCTATTGAAAGCGCCCGGGGAGCAGTGACGGGGACAGTACCTTGCTCAGGGGTACCTCAGGGCAACCTACTTTTTTTGAGGGAATTGAACCCACAATCTTCCGATGCGGGGCCAACTCCCTAACCACTAGGCCACCGCTGCCCCTTAGCACTCAGACCTCAAATTTGGTGAGTTTTTGACAATAAGGCCTACAAATATCCAAATAAATAACCAAAAGAAAACAACGATGTGTAAAAAAATCCAATAAAAACATTCCTCAAATCATTCAGCTGCGGATGTTAAGCATATATAAATAAGCAAATATATTCTTTTTTCTTGTCCCTGTAATGTCCATAAAGAACGGATTAAGGTTCAGCTAAAGTTACTCGGGATGGACCACCGAGAGAGGTTTTATTTGAATCTACAGCACCTTTAAAAAAAATGTTCAACACATATTACAGTCATTCTTCATTTTATATTTTAAAATATTGAAGAAATAGAAACAAATTGCTTTCTTTTATAACACTTTCAATTTTAACTATAGTTAAAAATACTTCAATTTTACTGGGGACCAGTAAACCAGACAATAGGGACAAAGGATAGAGTGAATACACAGAATAAAGGACAAAAACAGGATGCAGGACAAAAATATATAATAAAAATAAAAATCTTCTTTCGCCTGCTCCCCTTTAGGGGTCGCCACAGCAGATCATCTGTTTCCATTTCTTCCGGTCCTCTGCATCTTCCTGCATGTCCTCTCTCACCACGTCCATAATCCTCCTCTTTGGTCTTCCTCTTTTCCTCTTTCCTGGCGACTCCATCATCAACATCCTCCTCCCGATATAATCCTGGTCTGCTTCTCTAACATTGTCTCCAAAATGTCTAACCTGAGCTGTCCATCTAATAAACTCATTTATAATCCTGTCCATCCTCGTCACACCCAACGAAAATCTCAGCATCTCATAAAAAAATAAAAATCTAAAAATAAATATACTGGAAAAAAATCATACATCTATGCATGGTCAAAAATAAATTCTCTGAAAAACTGGACAGTGCGTGTCCTTTTTTGTCCTTTAAGATAATATGAAGGTCCTTGGGGGTCATTCTTGTCCCTTAAATGTGTTTGTCCCATCAGAATGGGGGCAGATGTTTCCCCTTTCATAACTTAACAAACCTAAAACGGTTAAATAGAAAGCCTGACGTTTGAATAGGCATCCAGAGTCTCTCCACCTTAGAAAATATCAGAGTACCACGATGAGCAGACCAATACTGATGCTTCGAATTGGGACAGAACCTTCCTCATTCACAGTTCCAGATATTCTCTTTTGAAGCCACACTATCTAGGCTTCAATATCTCTCTCACTCCTTCACTGCTTTTCTGTATTTCAGATTTAAAACCTCGATACCAGCCTCAAAGCCGACCCCCCAGCTGATGGTCAAATCCTGATCTGCACCTGAGCTTCAAACACGGTTTGGCTTGACCATCATGAGCAGCGACGATAAGCTTCTCTCTTCACTCAGTGAACTCCATGTAAGTTCAACGACCTTCAGGACTGGACTGAAGTGCAAGAGGAGACTGAGGACCTGCATTGTTGTTTTGGGTTCTGCTTCAGCTAGGAGGACAAACCGTCCTCGTTTCTTTGATGAGCAGAGACAAGGCTGAGAGAGGGCTGAGTAAGAGGGAGGGATGGTGTGGGACAACCTTGTCTGCATGAAAAGCACCTGGCCATTTTTAATAAGTGCTTACAACAACATGGTTTACAACATTGAAGCGGGTGTTTAGTTTAGTGGCAGAGTTGCTTCGCTTCAGTGAGGGCTCTGCTGCGACTGTTTCCCTTTTTAAGAAGCTTCTTGATCCGGCACGCTGTCTTTTTGGAGACTTTCAATCCAAAATGATGAACCCAGCCCTGAGTGCCTTCTTGGATTATCTTAGAAATTGATTTGTTTCTCCATGTTTGTTGTTAGCATGGTCGTTAGCCACCACTGGCAATCCCATTGTGCTGTCTGGGTGTGACTCAATTCCCAGAATTCCCAGTCTCCTATCTATAGATCTATCATAGTGAAACACAGAACAGCACACAGCAAAATACATCCTCTGTATTTAACCCACAGACCCCATCCAGCAGGGGGCAGCACATATCCAGCACCCCGGGAGCAGTGATGGGGACAGTACCTTGCTTAAGGGTACCTCAGGGCAGCATACTGGTCCTGGATCCAAAAAACCACAACCTTCTGATCCTGGGGCCTCGTCCCTAAACATTAGACCTTCTAGATAATCATGGACATATTTCATTCTAGTCATTACAGTATCTGGAAAAAAGTTATCATTTGTTTGTTGGAAATACTATCAGATGCCCTTTAAGATTTTTGCAACCTAATCCTAATTATAAACTATTCCTAAACCCTTAATTAACAGAGTCTTGTAACGTGGTATGGATCTATACCAGCTTGCTTTCCAAAAACAGCCTCATTTCATCAAATCGGTAATAAAAAAAGAGCTGAGATCGGTGTTTTTTTAACAAAGAAAAGCTTGAGAGATCATTCAGGTTCAGGCTTCACATATGGGCCCCAACTGTTAGGGGCGACCTGAGCTCACTCCCAGATCCACACTGGTGATCTGAATTGAGGACGCCTGCCTGTAATTCTGCTATCTGTCTGGTGTGTAATCAGTAGATCATATGCTGGCGGCCATATGCTGCGCTGAGTGCACTCGGTGCTTAATTCCCACCCAGCGGTACAACAGAATTGATGAGGAATCGACTTACTTGGGAGCGACAACAAATTTGTCTGCATTATTCTCCTTACATCTTTAATAAATGACTCAAACTGTTCACAAACACTGCAATTCGTCAGCGGCATTTTGTAGTTTCAGTTCAAAAGGTGTCGTGTTATGTTTAACGCTGCAGGACAAAATAAGACACGACAGTTTGTTAAAGTAATAACTGTGGGCTTTAACCTCCCCTGAAGGATTTTTATTTTTTTATATTAACTGCCTTAAAAGATTTTTTGCCAAAAAAAATCCATAACACCCATCATCTGAGGTGCAGCCATGGTTGCTGGAGACTGTCCCAATGCTCACTGGACGAATGGAATACCCTGGACAGGTTAGGAGTCCATTGCAGGGCAGACAGACAGTCCTAGGACGTGCATATCGTTAAACTGCGGGAGGAAACCGGAGCACCAGGAGAACTGAAGCAAGAACCTTCTCATAGCAAGGCGACAGCTTTTCTCAAACCACATCCTGCTTTTCATGAAGGTTGAGCAGGCTGGTGGACAGTGGTGGACGGTTTGGCAGTGGGCCGCGTTTTCACCTCACAGCAAGAAGGTCCAGGGTTCGATTCACAGACGGGACGGTCCGGGTACACGGGGCCATGGTTAAGCACACAGCCTGGCTTACTCACTCACTCACTTTCTGACCTGCTTGTCCTGATTAGGAATCAGACTGTGCAGCCTGCCTTTCTTTCTCTATTACTCTTTGCTTAGTTTGGTCCTTTCTTTTTCTTTCTTTCTTTCTTTCTTTCTTTCTTTCTTCATTTAAAATCAAATCTGTTTTTTTTTCTCTCTCTCTCTCTCTCTCTCTCTCTCTCTCTCTCTCTCTCTCTCTCTCTCTCTCTCTTTCATCCACACACACACACACACACACACACACACACACATGGCCCCTCTCATTCCTCATTTGTATCATCAGTGTAATGACTCGATTGGGCAGTTTGCCTGAATCGCTCACTCGTGCCACTGTCTTTATTAAGTTGGTCAGTTTCCAGGCTGCCCGTTGCCCAATCCTGCAGTCTTCCCTCGTCCATTCCCCGCTGCCTCTCCGCACCATTTCACCCCATCACCCTGCCCCCCGACTCCCACCCTCAACCCTGTCTTCACCAAAAATTCATTTCCAAACTGCCCTGCACTCTGATAGAGGAGAGAGTTGTGCTTGTAGTTGCTATGAGTGTGTGTGTGTGTGTGTGTGTGTGTGTGTGTGTGTGTGTGTGTGTGTGTGTGTGTGCGTGTGTGTGCGTGTGTGTGCGTGTGTGTGTGTGTGTGTGTGTGTGTGTGTGTGTGTGGCATAATGGTAGATATAGGCAGGTATAAGATATATATCCACCTCAGAGGAAAACTATCTGTATATAAAACAGGGTAAAGAGAGAGGAGACATTCGCCCAGTAATGAGATAAAAATGGGATTATTAAATATTACACATTTTTAAATTGACATCCTTTTCGTCTTTTAGATTCAGAGTGGATGGAGAAATATGTTTCCATTGCAATTTGGAAATGGCGACTTCTTTACACCGTGTTTTCACAGTTAATGGACCAAAAGAAACGTCTGAAAATGACCACAAATAAAGTTACATTAACATAATACTTTAGTTACACTGAAGGTTGGGTTGTGGGTAGACTGGAGATGCAGAACTGTCCCCTAGGTGTCAGTGTGGGTGTCTGGCCTGTCCATAAGACTCATGACTCCAAGGTGTTTCTCCACCTTTAACCTAAGAGCACAGAGAACCACAACGAAATGTTTCCTCTGCATTTTAAACCCAAATACACCATGCAGCAGTCATACATCCAGCTCCTGAGAAGCAGTGTAGGGGACAGTGCCTTGCTCAAGAGTACATCAGGGTAACCTTCTGGTCCAGGATTCAAACCCAGGATCTCTAACTAGCTCGAGAAAATGTTTATAAAAAAAAAAGTTTACATGTAGGACCAACAAAATGCATTGGATTAAAAAAATTGCATTAAAATTAGTGTTAGGATTTGGATCAAAACAATCATACCGAACCTGACAGCGCATATCATCACTGTCGAAACTGCATCTGGTGTCTCATTTTGAGATGTTAATTCATTTATTTATTGAACTAGAGAAGCCAGGTTGCAGAGGAGAAACGAGGATTACATTGGGAGGAGGATGCTGAAGATGCAGCTGTACAGAAAGTGGAAAAGACGAAGACCAAGGAGGAAGTTCATGGATGTTGTGAGAGAGGACAGTGAGGTGGTTTGAAGGAGTAAGATGCAGAAGACTGGAAGACACGGAGACGGTTGATCCACTGTGGCAACAATTAAACGGGAGCAGCCGAAAGAAGAAGAAGATTCTTTTATTTTTTTAACAATATTTGAGTCCTGGCTACAGCGTCATTTGTTTAGGCCAAACGAACCAATGGGATTGCTCTGAAATAGTTACAATAAAATAAAAGAATTACTTATTTTCAAAGTTAAGCAAAGTCTATTTGGAGATAAAGGGTTTTGTTCTGACAGCAATGTTTGTATATAAACAAAATTAAATCCACAAATGCAATATTTTAATGCTAATTGTGTGCAACATTTTAAACTCTGTTGATTTAAGTAGGACACTGAGGGGTCCTGTGTTTGGTGTTTACACAGCTAACATTTCTCTGGGGCAGCACATCCAGAGCCTTGTTTCCACCCCCCATCCCACACACACACACACACACACACACACACACACACACACATTGCGCACCGGAGCATCTCTCTCTCTTCAGGTCTAAGTTGGATGAACTGATCTCTTCCTCACTTTTAGTAGCATCCTTTCAGTAACAATGAGAGGTGTGCATACTATGGTGGGCAAAAGTAATGAGACACTTGCCTGCATGTTTCTATGGCTCAGACAATGTGCTGATGCTACACACTCACATCCAAAAACTCTCTTCAAGTTAGACGGAGTCCCACTGAAGTGTGGCAAAGTTAATTTAGTCTCCATCCTTATACCGTACCCTCCCACTGCCCCCCCTCAACCAAACCGGCACAGGAAACATGGGTGTACCTTTTAATTCTTTTTTTAAGGGAGCAAATGTAGTGCCGTCATTATCTTTACTACATGCTCCAGCAGAGTGTAGTGCTCTCCACGCTCTAACACACATGATTGAAGTCATCAAGGATCAGCCTGAGCAGAAGCAGTTGGATTTGAGCAGAAGGGACTGTAAAGACTTTATTGCCGTGGCCAACTAAGACTGCAGTGTGCACAGCTATTGGAAGCTGTTATTAAAAACAGAACTCATTTCTAATGGCGGGTTTGAGAAAAGCTCTGGGCTTTGGGCCATGGCTCGTGGCATGACTTCTGGTCATGACCCAGCTGAGTCACTCAAGCTCATTTCAATTCCCAGGCTTTTTTAGCTGCATCCATAAAATAGTTCAAAATGTTTGTCACGTTGCCTGGTGGCTGAAACGGAGGCGTGTTCTGTTCCACCCCATCGTTGTTATCAGATTGACCACACTTCTGGTCTGCAGCATGACTTGTTTTTGTAGTGAGCTGAAATAATCGCTGTGGTGCAACCATTTTTGGCTCTTGGTTTGGGTTCGATCCCAATCGGCCAAACTGGTCCCACTCTTTCTAGGTGGGCCTTCTTCTCATCCATTTCAACTAACAGCTGTCCCAGCAGGAGTTTGATGCTCTCCTCCAAGCATGTTGAGGTGTTCAGTTTAGCAGCAGTTTGAAAAGATGT